>JASANC010005246.1:0-84257 GCA_030248135.1 Theristus sp. LFF4_11
TTTGACATCGCAATCATCATCATATTCATTGCTGTGCAACACGAGTGACAAATACTGGGTCAGCCATTGTTTGGTTGTGACTGATTACCCACTGTCCGACTATTGTGTACCCATTTTGCTATTTCAAAAAGTTCGTGCGGTCCCGGTGTGGAAATGGTGCGGAACGGAAATGATTGACTTTTGCCTTTGTCCATTGAGTATCATTTCTTTGAAAAGTTCAATCTAACACATTCAAATGTTTAAGAGTTTCTCAAAACTACCAGTTTACAGTTCACGGATATGAAATTTCGTTGAAACTAAAAGTGTGCATTGCGCGCATTACCAAACGTAAGAACGTGGAACCGCAAAGCTACCCGGAAACAGTCAGAAAACAACACATTTCACACAACTACTTCGTGACAACGTGATCAAGCTTGAGAAGAGCAAAAAGAAATTACTCAACGTCAAAGCTGCTCCTGTTCCAGCTGTCGCCGAAGCTCTTTCAATCTGTCGAGTTTCACTGGAGACGAGTTTATTGGAGCCTTCGACGGCACATCCGGAAGTTCGATACGGGGTTCTGAAATGAGAAACACTGGGTATAACAGAAATTCAAATTATATTCAAATTCAAAAGACCATATTTTGAAATACCGAAAAGACGAAAGACAACAAACGACCTTTTGCAGCAGGTTGCGCGTCTCTCTTGTCGTCTTCACCAATGAGCTCGTCCAATTCTCGCTCCAGTTCGTCAGTCTCTACGTCACCGCCAAACGACGTCGTGCCAGACAATGCGGCGGTGATGTCGGCGTAATCGTCCATAGCCTGTCAGAGTTGGCAAAAAAAGTGTACCGTTGAAAACGTTACAAGTTGGAAATTAAAATAATAACTGACATAATATAACTCGATCATAATTGAAACAGACACGACAACAACGAACCTCGTGAATATCATCCATGGTGTTGTCGATCTGCTCAGTCGACAATCCCTGGTTAGCCAAGTTTTTCTTGAACGCCGACACGCCAGATTTATACGCTTCGAGCACCTGAAAATAAACGAACTGCTTTTCCCCAAGAACGAACAGCAATTTAGGCGACGTTTTCAGCCACCGCTAACCCAGAAAAGCATGCAAAGAACGCCGTCAAATTGGGCGCCCAGCCTGTTTTTCTGTCATCAAGTGCCTATACTGCCTATCCACCCCCTCAGCGAGGCTCTATTCCTGGAACGCACAGCGATAAGTCTAACGCGCTACCTACCACGAGGATGACAATGAAATGTTCAACGCAAAGAACAACAAGTAATGTAACCTTTCGTTGATCGGTTGCTTCGCTGACTTTGTGCAGCAAATTGTGCAAGTTCGTGTAGACGCTGTCTCTCTCTTTTATTTTGTTCTCCACAAGCTTCTTCTGACGTAGCACTTGCAGAGCGCGCATCTTCTGATTTGATCGAATGTATTTGCGCGCTTCTAATTCCAATCTGTAATTGGTAATTGTTCAAGGACTGGACAAGAAAAAGAAGAAAAAAGGACTAAAAATTTCAATTCCAAAACAAACGTCACCGCAAACGTACGTCTTCTCTCTTTTTTCGAGCGCAATGATTTCTTGGTCAATTTTTGACAACGCATTTTTCATGCTGCAAAACGAAGAAAACAAACTAACTGCAATGTCGCGTTCACAATCCCCCAATCAAATCGGATCAAACGAAAACTCACTTGATCACATTTTTATCGATGTCTGTGAACTCCACTGGCCCGCTAGTGCCGGCAGCGTCACGAAACTTTACAATCTGAAGAAAAAAAGTAAAAATTCTGAATAAAAATGAAAAATCGAAACGGGTGCGAAATGAGAGGCGGTTCTGCAGAACCGCAAGAGCAGCACCGGCCGACCTTGATTGCATCTGGTCCGTTGGCGACAGTGAGATGCTGCCGACGCTGCAGGCAGGTCACCGCCAGCAGCAGCGCTTCATCGTCGGCACACAGATCACGCGTGGCCGCACGCAACTGACGCCAGTCGACGACAGTCTGCGCAATCGCATCGTGCTCGTCTGGTGGACACTCGTGACGGTCAAGCAGTCGCTTTGCTTGCTCCTGAGAAAAACAACAAATGCAACTCAGTAAAACTCGATACACCTGCACTCGAATACACACAAAACTGCAATCGGACTGCACACCAGCTGCTGGCTGCTTTTGAGATTCGCTCAGTGAATGATCCGACAAACTCCAGCAGGACAAATTCCGAAATCCCAAACTGGACAAATTCCAGGTTTTACAGTTTGACTGTAACGGTAGCTGTGAATGAATGAATTTGAGCCACGAAGAATTCTGCCAAAAATACAGAATAACACCAACTTCAACGAGATCGACTGCAACGAGTTTTTCCGTGGCCACGTCAACAGCGGGCGTCTGACTCCACCCTGCCAGCCAGTAGACGGGCTGCTTGACGAACGTGTCCAAGCCCCATCGGACCCAGCCAGAAGTGCCATTGAGATAATCGTTGTATGGCCGCAGTTTGCCCTGTCTGAAGCAATGGCAGTCTCAAAAACGGCATTTGAACTCGACGATTATCGAGAATGCAACAACAAAAACAGGCGGCTTATTCACATGTTCAAAAAAACCGTTTTTAAAAAAAGTTATCCGTGTTGTATCTAGTTTCATTGTTAACGCCCACATCACAACACAAAATCAAACGAACGCAAGCATTTCATTGAGCACAACACTAAGCCCAGCCGGTATACGATCGCGGCGTTGGAATTGGGTCTGAAGTGAGAGCAGAGTGCACACGGGCGTCGCGCGAGCACGACATGTCTAAAAATGTTGATTAATTGTGTGTGACGTGTGAGTAAATGACGTTTGACGAAAAAAATGACGAGGAATTTTCGCCGAAATGGAAGTGTTTCTGTCGGGTTTTTCCTCCACATCAGCCTGTAGAATACACGATAAAAACTTTCTGAAGGAAGCACAACCAAAAGAACTCGAACTCGCAACCACACGAACTTCCTGCCGAGAAAGTCTTGTAACTGTGTAGTGTAACTAGAGATGTAAGGGTCAAAAAAAAAAATTTTTTTTTAATTTTTTTTTTAAAAAAAAAAGTAAAAAAAAAATGAGCATTTTTTTTTTATTTTTTTTATTAAAAATTTTTGAAATTTTTTCTTTAATGTGCCCTGAAAATGCCGTTTTTGGCATAATTTTTCGAAAGTTCAACAAAAATTTTCTTTGACTTTACCTTGTCACTTAGTCTTCAACGCTGCAGGTGGTATTCTGGATTGATTTATCGACTGTTTTCAGCCTTGGTGAGTGATGATCGACTCGCGCATTGAAGTACTTGAGCGTCGCAAAGGCTAGTTCAACAAATTCCGATGTCGCTAAGGTGAGATAGAAGCAGAGAACTCACATTTACGCATCGTTTTTCAGGATCTCGAAAGGTGGAAATTGCACTGTCTGCCACTACAAGCGTAACTTCGTTGGTTGCTCGTTGCTGTTTCGCCTCGTGTCGTCAGCGTGATCACACCGGTTTGTTGTGGAACTTGTTTCCATGTTATTTGAGGTGAATTGAGAGGCAAAACACGAGACGTGATGTCGTCGGTGGGAAAATGGGGTCGCCGAAACCAAGTCTGAAATTTTCACCCTCCTCCCATATGAGTGGGGGTCATATGGTAAGTCGGTGGCTCCTCAGATGGTGATATTCGGACTCCCTGAAAAATTCTGAACAACTTTCATTTTTAAAAAAAAAATTTAAAAAAAAAAATTTTTTTTTTAAAATTTTTTTTTAAAAAAAGAAAAAAAATAGAAAATTTTTTTTTTCTTGACATCTCTAAGTGTAACACAACGAACAGAGGACCCAAAAAATCACCAGGAAGACACATTTTTAACAAGCTGACGCAAACCTGTTCAATGGCGGTGATCCAGAATTTCATCTTTGCATCCCAGTCGTGTGGATTGACGTCGCGCCGTTTGAACATGGACATCAGGCCAATCATGCGCTCGTCGTCGGCCCAAATTACAGGATCCACTGGAACTGCCTGCTGACGCAACTCAAGCGCACCAGCTCCATCGGCGTCGGCGCCGTTTGCCGATTGAACATTCGATCTCTTCATTCTGCTCCTGCTTCTAAAAAAAGCGATGGCGAGGCGATGGCAGTTTGGGTTGGGCCTAGGGTTGTAAAAAAACAAAAATCGTCATTTTTGTTAATTTTTTTTGTTTCAAAAATCAAAGTTGTGCTAAATCAATCAGGGGAGTTCGAAGAACCACATTTGATGTCTAAGCGCCTCCCAGTCCCGAACATAGTTGTTCCAGAGCCGAGGGGTTGGGGGGGGGGCCGATATAGATAGCTGGAGCAAATTTTCTAGGAAGATAGCTGGAAAATTTTGGGGGGGGCCGCGGGGGGGGGCCATGTGACTTTGGGGGGGGGGCCGGTCAAAATTTTGAAATTTGAAGGATAGACAGCTAAAACGCTAAAAAGCCATAAAAACAGCAAAATAATGCTAAAAACACACTAAAAATCAAGTTTTAACGCGTATTTTATCTAAAATTAGCGAAATTTTCAAGAATTACGAGCAAAAATAGTCAATTTTGGTCAAAAATTGACTCATTAAATGTCTTCGAAGACAAAAATTTTTAGATAGATAGCTGGCTGAGAAATTTTTTTGGATAGATAATAGCTGAGCCGAAAAAACCTGTCTGATAGAGATAGATTCGAAAATTTTTTGGGGGGGGGGCCCCCCCCCCCCCCCCCCCCCCCCCCTAGAACAACTGTGAGTCCCGAATGACTCCCGTATGGCGGAGCGGAACTTTCCAGATTTTGTTTGGGTGACCTCATTTACCCCTTTTCCAAACCGTTACCATGCCTCTTCTTGTGTTTTGACCCCCAAAAACGTCACTAATTTCCCCCAGTTGGCCTAAAATCGGTCTAAATAAACCTTATTGGCTGGAAACAGGTTGCAAATATAAAAAATGTTTTTGCTTGGCGGGAAATTCAAAGATTGAATCAAAACGTGTCTGGTCACGGTCAGTTTTGTTTGCTTCACGCGGCTGATGTTACAAGTTCCATATGTGAGGGTGTGGCTCTGCGAGTAACAAAAAATACAGGGCAGTTCTGGGCTCTTATTGGCTGCTCATGTTATCGATTTCCCAACGTGCATGAGCGTCGAATATCGAATCAGGATTTCACGCGTTCATTAATGTTGCTGCATGCGGCTGATGTTACACGTTTCGTATATGACAGAGTGTGGCTATGCGAGCAACAACTCTGTCATATACGAAACGTGCAACATCAGCCGCGTGCAGTAACAGTAGTGAAAGCGTAAAATCCAGGAAAACCTAAATCCTGAGTCGACGCTCATACACGTTGGGAAATCGATAACATGAGCAGCCAATACGAGCCCAGAACTGCCGTGTATGTTTTGTTACTCGCAGAGCCAAACCCTCATATATGGAACTTGTAACATCAGCTGCGTGAAGCAAACAAAACTGACTGTGACCAGACCAGACACGTTTTGATTCAATATTTGAATTTCCCGCCAAACAAAAACATTGTTTATATTTGCAACCTGTTCCCAGCCAACTACGTTTATTTTGGCCGATTTTGGGCCAATTTTATTTTTTTTGATTTTTTCAAATTTTGGAGCCCTTTTTCAAAAACATCGGGTCTGTAGTTTTATCAACGCTTTTCTCGCCTAGACCCGACCCGACATCGGGTCTGTAGTTTTATCACACAATTTTTATCGGGTCGGGTCTGGTGCGGGTCTGTAGTTTTATCAATGCCCGGCACCCCCCCCCCCCCCCACGGCACCATACCCCCCTTCGAAAATTGTTTTGGGCCCACGGTACTGGCTGCGCACCTTTAACAAAACCACGGAACACGGAGGCACGCGGATTTGGGGAGATTTGGGGACAGGACAAATCCGTCCCCCTCCAAAAAAATTATGTTTTTGTAAAATAAACAAATAAATAAATAAAGGCGCAATAAAGCAAAGCAAAGCTAAATGTCAAAACTAGACTTCAAGGATTACGGTAGTTCTCCAACGGGTCTCGACACGATTTTTTAAAAACGTCCCTGATTGCCAGCAAAAGCTACTCTATTGGTGGACACCGTTCATATGATTGCAACAAACAGTCTTATGTTTGAAGTTCGGGCACACGGGTTACGGTAGCGGTAGTTTTTGGTCTTAACACGAAGTTGCTGAAAACTACTTTCTTTCTTGCGAATAACAGTTGAAACCATTTAGAAACATGCCGCATTATCACAGAACGTCAAAAATCGGATTTTAATGAGTACGGTAACTCTGCTGTGTGGGTCTCGACGCGATTTTTTAAACTGCCTGTTATTGCCAGGAAAATACTAAATTGATGAACACCGTTCACATGATTGCAAGAAAGAACTGTTATTCACAGTAGTTTTCAGCAACTTCGTGTCAAGACCGAACTACAGCTACCGTAACCCGTGTGCACGAACTTCAAACATAAGACTGTTTGTTGCAATCATATGAACGGTGTCCACCAATAGAGTAGCTTTTGCTGGCAATCAGGGACGTTTTTAAAAAATCGTGTCGAGACTCGAGACCCGTTGTGGAGCAACCGTAATCCTTGAAGTCTAGTTTTGACATTTAGCTTTGCTTTGCTTTATGATTGATTGATTGATTGATTGATTGATTTTATTACGCTCTCAGATTCCCAGTTTTCTTTGAAAGCAAATCAAAACAAAGCAATTGTATGATCCAATAGCCTAACAAAACGCCTCAAAGTTAAAACAACAGAATGCCTCAAAGTAAGTGGAATCAGAAAGGAAATGACATGAAAATGTCCGGTTTTTAAGTGAACTGTCAACACAACTGAGGAAAAAAGTCAACCGAAACAAACACTCAAACACTACAACACAGTCAAGACACGACACTACAAAACAAAACAATCCGACTCCGACGGTCAGACTAAAACTGAAACTGCTGATTGAAAAAAAAACTAAGACAAATAAATCTGGTTGGTAAATTACGAGTTCGTCGAATCGCTGGTTTACGAAAAACCACATCGCATGAAGTTCATAGCTGTCGCAGCACACGTACACAAAGCGAATCACTGACGGGCACGAGCACACAAATGAAGCAAAATCAAGTAAGCGGCTGTCACAATCTCGACCGTTTGGGGCAAGTTGTCTGGAACTATCGAGATGGCAAATTAGATACTATAGACCTAATTTTGTGATTGAAGATGTTGACGAGAAAGGTTGGCAGGAGAATTTGTAATTTACATTGAAAGTTCGTGAGAAGCGAGAAGCTTTTGGACAGACAGGGTCAAGCCGGCGGAACTCCAATACAAAAAATTAAAATGAATTTTTAATTTTATTGCGCCTTTATTTATTTATTTGTTTATTTGACAAAAACATAAATTTTTTTTGACGGGGACAGATTTGTCCTGTCCCCAAATCTCCCCAAATCCGCGTGCCTCTGTGTTCCGTGGTTTTGTTAAAGGTGCGCAGCGTGTTGTGTGCATATAAAATATGGGTCACTTTAGCTGCACGCAGCCTCCGTGTTGCCTCCGTGGTTTTGTTAAAGGCCGGGTTGTTAAAAAAATCAATTTTTTTAAATTTATAAAAAGATATGATGGTCTACTCTACTCTACTCCCTTCAGAGCCGAGGGTAAATTGGGCTCGGGGCAGTATTGCCCGTTTCCGCCGGAGTTTGGTACCTTTTAGGGTTTCCGGAACCGGCGCGCGAACAAATACAAATAAAAAAATTAAAAAAAGTTTGTTTTGCGCATTTCAAACCGACAACAAGGGCTATTCAATTTTGTAAAAGTCACCGCTTGGGGCATTAGGAGCACCACATCGCGCTTCGCGCGTATCTTTTTCAAAATTCCAATCTTTTAATCGTGCCCTCCTTCATGTAACGGAACATGTCAGATAGATTTTTAATTATTGTTTTGTGTTGGTTTCTTTCGATGCAGATGTTTTCCACGAGAAACCTGATAGCAGTTTGAGGAGCCCCAATGCTCTGTATTGTTCATGAATCATGAATACATTATCTAAAAATGCGTGAGACGCATATAAAAGGGGGAATATGGCCTTGTGTAAGCAGTGAAAGACTTGGCTCGACAACGCTTTTCAAGTCTCTGATGTGGTACACACGGATACAAGTACATAAGAGTCATATTTTTGCGCCGTTTATTTATGATTTCGGTTGCACATGGCAACCCTCGTGCTTTGTATTGTAGACAAATGACCTTTCACATTTGCGGATTTCGGGCATTTAGCGACCACTAAAACTACTAAAATAACAATCAGACTTTAGCTCGCTGACACTGGTTTGTTCAGGACAAATTGTATCGCAGAAGCATTGCGGAACGCAAGGTCTCCTGTGGCAAAGGCAATGACTCACGGGACAGACGGTTTATCCTGCCACACTAGTTGAAGGTGACACCGGTAACAAAGGTGAAAATCAACGGAAGACAACTCCTTTTTGTCACTGGTGCTGGTGTGTACACAGCGGTGCGTACGTTAACAACAACGATAAAGCTACATGCAGCAATATTTTGCAATTTCTGATGTTTCTGTTTTTGCACAGAATTTACAGAATTTCGCACATGGCGTGATTTTAGATTAAATCGAAGAGAACAATTAAAAAATAACTTCAAAGTTTTACGCTTTTCAGCAAAACGAAAACGAAAACGAAAACTTTCGGATTCGCTGCCCTCCGGCGATATAGCGACCGCAGGCCACCGAAACCGAAATCGGGCTAAGATCACTGGTGCCCCCAGGACAGAGCGGGGCTTAGAGGCTGCCCCCCTCACATGCCGAGGGTATTGGTTCCACGGGATGGTGAGCCGTCCATTCCCCAATCCCACCGGAGTTTGGTACCTTCGGGTTTCCGGAATCGGTGGGGGGCGTGCTTCAAAAAAAAACAAACGCGGCGCAAAAATATGACCCTTATGTACTTGTATCCGTGTGTACCACATCAGAGACTTGAAAAGCGTTGTCGAGCCAAGTCTTTCACTGCTTACACAAGGCCATATTCCCCCTTTTATATGCGTCTCACGCATTTTTAGATAATATTCTGACTTTTACATAAGCCCCGAAGGTCGGACCAAAATCACAATTCGTTGGTAACACATTCTTCTAAACCCCGGACAACTCAGGTTTTTTATTTTTCGTTTTTAGGCCGATTTCTCCTATGCCATTTCTACGGCCGATTCCCCAAAATCGTCACGATTCAGTACCTAGAATCGCTCACAAAAGAAAAACTGACCCAAAAGCCGTGATCGGCGTAATGAATTACCATGGAAAACACCGTTTTCTTGTTTTTCATTTCTGGACCGGTTTCGCTAAATTCCACGGCCGATTCACCATAAATCGTCACGATTCAGTATCTAGAGTTGCTCATACAAGAAAACTAACCCAAAATCCGTGATCAGCACATTGAATTACCCTAGAAAAACCGTTTTCTCGTTTTTCATTTCTGGACCGATTTCGCCAATTTCCACGGCCGATTCGCCCGAAATCGTCACGATTCAGTATCTAAAGTTGCTCACGTAAGAAAACTAACCCAAAATTCGTGATCAGCGGATTGAATTACCCTGGAAAACACCCTTTTCTTGTTTTTCGTTTCTGGACCGATTTCGCCAACTTCCACGGCCGATTCGCCCGAAATCGTCACGATTCAGCATCTAGAGTTGCTCACGTAAGAAAACTAACCCAAAATCCGTGATCAGCGCATTGAATTACCCTGGAAAACACGCTTTTCTTGTTTTTCGTTTCTGGACCGATTTCGCCAACTTCCACGCCCGATTCGCCCGAAATCGTCACGATTCAGCGTCTAGAGTTGCTCACGTAAGAAAACTAACCTAAAATTCGTGATCAGCGCATTGAATTACCCTGGAAAACACCCTTTTCTTGTTTTTCGTTTCTGGACCGATTTCGCCAACTTCCACGGCCGATTCGCCCGAAATCGTCACGATTCAGCATCTAGAGTTGCTCACGTAAGAAAACTAACCCAAAATTCGTGATCAGCACATTGAATTACCCTGGAAAACACCCTTTTCTTGTTTTTCGTTTCTGGACCGATTTCGCCAATTTCCACGGCCGATTCACCCGAAATCGTCACGATTCAGCATCTAGAGTTGCTCGCGTAAGAAAACTAACCCAAAATTCGTGATCAGCGCATTGAATTACCCTGGAAAACACCCTTTTCTTGTTTTTCGTTTCTGGACCGATTTCGCCAACTTCCACGGCCGATTCGCCCGAAATCGTCACGATTCAGCATCTAGAGTTGCTCACGTAAGAAAACTATCCCAAAATCCGTGATCAGCGTATTGAATTCCTACGGACTAAACATTTCTGCTATTTTTCGTAGCTCAGACAAAATTTGTAAGACTGAAAAAATGATACCCAGTCAAAATGCTACGAATTTTCAAAAAATGCACAATTTTGACCCAAAAAATGCCCGGGCAAAAAATAAACTAAATTTTCAGAATCTACGGATGAATTTACCCGAGGAAAAATTCTTGTTCAACTGTGAAAGTGTCCCAGCTAAAAATTGAAAGGGCGAACACTTAAAACCAGGTGACAACCCTGCGAACTTTCAAAAAAGCCCAATTTTTACCCCAAAAAGGGGTCGGGGCAAAAAATTAACTCATTTTTCCAAATCTACGGATGAAATTACCCTAGGAAACATTTTTCTTCAACTGTGAAAGTGTCCCAGCTAAAAATTGAAAGGGCGAACACTTGAAACCCGGTGAAAACGCTGCGAACTTTTAAAAATGCCCAAATTTTTACCCAAAAAAGTGGTCGGGGCAAAAAATTAACCCATTTTTCCAAATCTACGGATGAAATTACCCCAGGAAACATTCTTGCTAGACTGTGAACGTGTCGCAGGTAAAAACTGAAAGCGCGAACACATGTTGATTACATACCGGAAAAAAAAAGAGATAGAAAAATAAGTAACACTGTTTTCAGAATAGGTTTTTCGTGTCTACAGCGTATGAAAAGTAGTCGGATAAAAATTTTTTCGCGGCTCCAAGCACAACTTTGGGTGTTCGTTTCGTGTGCACAGAACCAAGTTTGTGGCTTATACTATGCTCGCTGGAGGAAGCGAGCAAATTTGAAAAACGCGCGCGAGAGGATAACGGCTCATATAATGCGTGATGCGCTGTCCGCTCGCTGACGCTCGCTCGCGCATCCGCATGATTTACATCCGCCACTGTTTTCTGCAACGAAAATTACGCTCTGTTGCGGAAATTTTTTACTATCCTGCTGCTGCTGGCTATCGATCGTGCAAACATTGACTGTGGACGTACACGACTACACACGACAATAAAATTGGTTGCTGCTTACGCACAAACTACACTTACGCATATACTTCAGGCTGCATACGTCTAAAACATTATCAATAAAGCGACAAGGATACTTGCCAATTTCCACGGCCTTTTTTCATTTTTAAAAACTGTGTTTCATTCACGAACCAAGTGTTACTCAACCAAAAATGTTGTGGTTTTGTGCAGCAACAACGTTATACAAAATGCAAACATGAGTTTTGGACTTGCACAATGCGACAGGACGTGCTTCCTCGTCGTTTTGGATGTTCATGAACAAGTTTGATGCAGCGCGTTTCTCGCTCAGCCAAACATGCCGTTGATTGGGCAAAAAGCTACCAACCGAAATCAAAGGCGCCTCGAAAGCGTAAGCCTCTGCCTCTTTCTTCAGAAGCACATTCACTGCTCTTGGAATTTTAGCGGTTATCAATTTTATCAGGCAATCAATCACGAGTTGCTTGAACGACAATCATGCGAATACGTGCAGTCAGCGTTCCAACGCAAGGAATGCCGAGCATTTGTGCCCTGTGGAACTGGCACCGGCAGAAAGTATGCATGGCACGTTGCTCTGAAAACAACTTTATTTAAAAAATCTCTTTAAACTTCTAAAAACCTACATATTTCATCGTTTCCAGTGCAAAGGTGCTATGCCACTGCGGTGCACCGCTGGAAGAGCATGGCAAAGGTTGCAAAGTATACGACGTAAGTCACTTATTTTGTGAGCAGTACTCATGCAAAAAAAAACTGTTGCGTTGTATTTTGGTGTTTTGATTGTTCACTATTGAAGAGTGGCACGGAAACGTGGTCGGAAGCACGGCTGGCACGAATGCCAACGAACGCCTTTGGTCGGGTGTCATTTCAGCCATGCACTGATGGATGGCGGAAACCAGCAAAGGTATGCAATAAATGCATTGCTGTGAAGACGCAGCTTTCCTGCACAGAATGCATGCATCAACTGCACGCGTGCGCAATCAGCTAGTTGTATAAAACTGTAAATGAACATATTTGGTGCTCCTTTTTAGACCAAGTAATATGCTGAAAATTTTAAAACATTCTCTATCTCAGTACGTGCGACTGGCGGATGACACGCCAATGGATAAAGTGGTGAAACTGATGCTCGAGCACTGGCGTCTTGAGGAACACTGTGGGAAGCCGGACATGGTGCTGTCGATTATGGGCAACGCAAGGCAGCTGCAGTACAGGGCGACCAGCAAAACCGAACTCTTTCATCAGGGACTGTTAAAGGTCGGGAGTTTGTAGGGTCTGTTTGGTTTTTGTTGTGATGTAAATGGGTATACTTTTTGAAGGCTCTTGAGACAACTGGTGGTTGGCTGCTAAGTGACGGAATCAATGTCGGCGTGGGTCAGGCCATTGGAAACTTTGTGCGTCAAGGGCAAACTCTGAACTGGCATTACTCGGAGGACCGTGTTGGATTGGACGATCGTATCAAATGTATCGGTATTGCGCCATGGTCAAACGTGCGCAATTCGCCGCAGTTGATCAACAAATCAAACGATGTAAGTTGAGTTCTTTTGAATTTTCTTTTGAAGGAAAATAGAGATAGGAAAAAAAGATGAAAATAGAGAAAACACATACCGCACCGCACATATAGTCTCTGGGTCTCTGCCGACTACCGACTCGTGATGGTTGTAATATCTGTGGTTGAAATGAAATAGACATGCGCATCCATGTATACCTCTTACAGAAACAATCTTCTGTGGATATGAGCAGTGATGATATCACAAAATCGGTAAACCACGTGGTTTCAAGAACTGTCCAGTTTTGGGTGATGGTGGCTTCAACATATCAAAGCTTTTCAGAATCACAATCTACCCTCAAACGCACACGCACAAAAAAACCCGTCAGCATCATCCACGTGCAAATTTGCAACTTGTCTTTGCTTCAGCGTCTTCATCACGTCAGCTACGTCGTTGAGAATCTGGTGCAGAGCGGCGATCCGATCTCGCTGAATCCGGACCACACGCACTTCCTGCTGGTGGACGACGGCTACCGCCAGGCGGACAAGTACTCGGCCGGCTACACGGCGTTTCGCGCGCGACTGCAGCGTGCCATCGCGGCGCCGGCGCACGACGGCGGCATGGGCGTGCCGCTGATCTCGTTGTTGATCGAGGGAGGCCTCGGCTCACTCTGGCAGCTGCTCGACTCGATCAAGGCGGGCATGCCGGCGCTCGTGTGCGACGGCAGTGGTCGTGCCGCCGATCTGATTGCGGCCACGCAGCGCAGCTACGACGCCGTCAAGTTGGCGCACAATGCTGAGATAATCGTTTGAAAAACTGCGCGCTTGAACATGTTGACGCGACCTCGATCGCTTTTCCAGAGCATGTTCTGCGGCCGAACAAAAGGAGAAGATGCAGACACTTCGAGCGGAAGCACTGAAAGGCATCACCAAGATGCAAGATCGATCGCCCGATTGGCGGTTGCCGGTCAGTTTGGCGACAATGGCGGACACGTTGGTAGACGTCTGCAAAACAGGACTGGTCGGTTGCGCCTGCTGATTGCCTGCAGTTCAACTGAATGACTTTTTCTTTTTTTCCATCAGATCACCACGTTCAGCCTGTCTCGTGACGCCGACATTGATTTGGTCGTGTTCAAATTGTTGATCAGTGTGAAGAAACTCGACTTGGCCGCTCAACTAGAGCTGACCGCTCAATGGAACCGAGCCGATTTGGCCGAACAACTGGTCGTGTCCGATCCGGATTTCAAATTATCGGTGAGCGATGGTTTTTGTCCATAAACGCCGTGTCCGGCGTTTTTTAGGTGTGAGTTTGGGGCGCGAGGCGGAAACCACGCTCTGAGCAATATTCACGCCGCCTTCAAGCTTAGCTTCCTCACCGCCTGCGTCCCGGTTCATTCATCTTGAAATATCAATGCATTTGTTGTTTCTGTTTCTGTTCTCCAGAAAACACAGCTTTTCCACTTGATTTACTGTGCGCTGGTCGACAATCAGACCGAGTTTGTGCAAATGTTCATTGAGCACGGTTTCGCAATCGACGAATTTCTCACGCCGCAGCGGCTGTTGTCACTGTATCGTGACACGGTAAGAGGGATTTTTTTCGGAACTGTAACCGAACTTGTAAGCAACCAAGCCAGTGACATGCAACACAAATGTCTTTGACGTTCCCTGATTATTCAGGTTGACAACGGTCACTATCTGTGGGCGATCGCTGGATTGAAGCGAACCGATCCATTGAACGCGCTCAATCTGCAGCACATTGCGAATGTCTGCAGAAAGATGGCAAAACGAAGCAGTTTTGTTGGCTATGATGCGCCGGTTGAGGAACCAATTCAAAACGACCTCAATGATGGGCAAAATGACCGGGTTCATGTGAACGTTACCAATGAACAGTCGCAGGCTTACCGATTCGCTAGGCCGTATCAAGAACTGCTTGTGTGGGCGATTTTACTCAATCGGTTTGTGCATCGCAAGCTTTTCCGCACGCGTTTTTTTTTGTGTGTGAACTGGTTGGTTTTAAAAAGTTCATACCGGAGCCTATGGCGTGCTAGTCGCTCTAAACAGCAACAATGTCTGATTGAAAGCATAGCATATGAGGATGTGCTAGCTTCAAACTGTTTGTTTCCAATTCCAGCGATTCAATGGTGTCCCTGTTCTGGAACTACGTGGACGAACCGCTGATGTGCGCTCTGATTGGAGCGCTGATTTGCTACAAAATGGCAAAAACGACCGATTCGGACATTTTCGTCATTGACGACGACATGCGCCGGATGAAGTTGTCAGTTTCCATTTCTACGACAAAAACCGTTTAAAGTTAGTTTTTTTGAAATCCGCAATAATTTCAAAATTACAAGTTTCCAGAAAGCTCGAAGGCTTTGCGGTGAAGCTGATCAACGAGGCGTTCGTGGCGGATGCCGTGAAAGCAACGTTCTTGATTCACCGCCGGGCGCCGATGTGGAGCTATCTGAACAGCATGCAGATTGGAAAACTTGGCAACATGAAGGTCGCTCTTTTAATTTGTAGCTCTCCCCTCCCCACTGGTTTTTAGAAACCCGGAAGGTACCAAACTCCTGTGGCTTTGTGCAGAGTTGACTGACGCTGAGCGTTTCGAGCACCAATGACCTCGCATCGCCCTTAGCGATGTTCTAATGTATTGATGAAACATTCTCAGTTGCAATGTTTTTCAGTCGTACATCGCAACCGCGTGCGTTCAACAGGCGATTTTTCGACGATGGAAATCGGACACGGACATTTCAATGATGGAGCTGATCAAATGCAACCTGCTCGTGTTTCCCATCTTCAATTTGAACATGCCCGAACGCAGCGACGGGCTGTTCGCGATGAAATTCAGCGCCGCACGATCCGTACGCAGCAGAGTGGCACCAGACAGGGCGGCGTCGACGAAAGCGAAACCGCAAGAGCGGCAGCTGATATCAGCAAAAGACGAGCACAATGTTCAGTTCAATGGTGCGTCATACTATGTAGAAAAAGCTTTTCAGTGTGAGTGGAATCATCTCCGAACTACTGAATTGAAAAATGTCTTGTCAGACTCGGATCTACGTCGTCGACAGCCAATCAAGCAGATCTCACGATGTCAGAAACTGCAGCGCTTCTATTCTGCGCCAGCCGTCAAGTTCACAAATCACATGGTAAACCAGTATTCTTAACATCGATTTGTGCAATACGCAAATGCAACTGTGCACGTACCCCTGTTGTTGTTGTTGTTGGGATTTTTAGGCGATGTTTTTAGCCAGGGCTAACCCAGAGAAGCGTACAGAACGCCATTGAGTAGGGCGCCCATCGAGTTTTCTCTGTCATTACGTGCCTATACACCCCTCGGCGGGGCTCGATCCCCCGAGCGCACTGACTGTAGTCTAAGGCACTACCACCAGGCCACGAGGGTGACGTGACCCCTGTGCGCTTAAAGTGTTTTCAATGCGATCTGCTTCACTTTTCCAGTTTTTCTACGTGCTCTACCTCATCGCTTATTCGCTCACCATTCTTTTCTATTTCGACTTTGCACATGTGTCAAAGATGGAGGTGCTCATCTACGTCTGGCAGCTAGCATTCATCCTGGAGTTGATCAGAATCGTTGGTGTCGTTTCAGTCATTGCATGTATCCGTTATGCATAAATTGCTCACTACCAACCAAGTGTCACGGTTTTTATTCAGGTCATTTCTCAACCTTCCGCAAAACTGAAGGGTAAACTGCGCGATTTTGCGCGCCATTTCATGCTAAAAGTTGAAGCATCGGGTCTATTTCTTTCTGTGAGTTTACGACAGATATGACACCATTGAAAAATTTGTTCCATTAAAATGTCAACTATATTGTCAATTTTTTACGTTCTGCGACTCAATGCGTTTGCAAACCTGGAAAGTAACTAGTTTCAATCTTTATAGGCAATTCACAAATGGCAAAGTGACCCGGCACTATTTAGAGGACTCGGATCATTTTTACCAATTTTGAACTCCCGCATCATGCATGAAACTGTTCATCTGTCTATGCGCACATTGAGTCTCGGGTGCAAAAGAAAAAATCATATCAATGCCTGATGCTCAGGTGCTAGCATTTTCGTTGCGTTTCACGGACGCGACATTTCCAGTGGCACGACTGTTGATGAGCATTGCGTTGGTGCCCTACTGTTGTCTGCTGTTCAAGATCCACATGTCCAACAGTTATCTCGGTCCAAAAGTGATGGTCATCAAACGCATGGTCAGTTTTGGAAAAAATCAGCAGATTTTCTCGGACTGTGAAATTCAGTGTTTCACGCGAATGAGTTGTCATGATGTGCTCGTTCGACCAGATGTGGGACATGGGCATGTTCCTGACGGTCGTCGCCGTGTTCTTCGTGTCCTACACAGTGGCGTCCATGGCGCTGGTGAATGCGTCACGCAGCTTCAGTCTCGGCGGGGTGCTCAGTCAGATGCTGCAGCGCGGGACCTGGGATATCTTTGGAGAACTGAACGATGACGCAACCACTGGTGAGAGCATTATTTTTTTAACTGTCACCACTTTAGCTACTTTAATGTCACAATCACAAATTCAGCTGCTCTTCGTGAAGTGCCATAATCAATTACGGCCAGTTCAACGCACAGCCAATCATAAGGTACAGAGACATTGAAGTGCAAAATCGGTTTCGTATATTTCAGGCGCCATACCGGGCTGCACGAACGGCACGCAATCGTCATTCGACTGCATTTTGCGCAGCTACCCCATTCCAATCATGCTCACCATTTACCTCCTATTCGGCAACGTTCTACTAATGAACATGCTCATTGCTGTTTTCACGTGAGCGTGAGCTGAAACGTATATACGAAAAGTTGTAAAACTTCAGGAAGTTCAATTTGATAACATATTTCAATTTTTTTTTTCAGAAATGTTTTCGAAGAGGTACAAGCGAACGGCGAGCACGTATGGAAATACCAGTGCTACTATTTGCTGGATGAGTTTGATCGTGCCAAGCCGTTGCTGCCAGCTCCATTCATCATTTTCAGTCTTGTCTGGCGAAGCCTGAAATCTGTTGTGGACAGATGGAACTGCTGTGCACCGATCGACCCGTTGGCACAGTACAGGAAACGTAACAGAAACACACTTTTTTACCGCAATTGTCTTTTTTGCGTTTCAACGGTTCATCCGCATGTCTTTTTTATCGTTTTCAGTAAAAGTGTTCGGTTGCACGTTGAACGAAAATGAAATTGAATACCTGGAAGTGTTCGAGCAAGTGTGCCGTGGCAATTGCCTCAGGGCTGAGCGTAAGCAGGCGTCTGAAAGCCTGCAAAACACTGTCGCTAACCTACAGAAAACGTTCGTAACTCTTTTCACGCAACTCTTTTGTCATAAAATACTTTTCTTGTTTTCGTATGGCGTGTTTTTTTCTTCTTCAGAGTGTCGGACAATTTGGAAGCAACAAAATTGGTGCAAGAAGAAGTGCAGAAACGTGCAAAACGATAGCAAAAACTTTATAAAACATTTTTTTCCGACCGATTTCTGATTCCGATAACTTTTCAGAAGTTTCTGATTTGTTTGTTCTGTTTTTCCAAGACGCGAATAAAATACAAAAAACAGCATGCGTGGTCTGTTTTGGAATTTGAAAAACAACAAAGTCAGAATTATGTTTTGGAATACAAAACGGCAATGGTACGGAGTACAATAAAATGAAGATTACAAATGGTACGCATCAATTTAAGTGATGGACTGGACACACTAGCAAAAAAAATACATGGCGGAAAGCTCATTTGTCACGAAGGATCAACGAAAATTAAAAAAAAACGTGCTGTTCTCGTTGTATAGATTTTGAACATTTGGTGCCATTTTGTCTGAAAAGGCACTGAAAATTTTTTAGTCAAGTTCAAAAGCAGTCACTGTAGTGAATTATCCAAAACAATTGAGCGTCTTGGTTTTCAGACCCATAATGCAAATGACATTTTATTCGTTTGCTGTACGATTGTTATTGTCTTTTCTTTTTTGCGGCTCCGAAAGAATAAACCCAATCTAAAAAAAATTTGCTTCAAAAAGTGTGTGTATTTCAAACATCAGTAAAAACAAGCCGGAATCGGAAATTTGAGCAGCGTCCCAGATTTTTTAGAAGTTGCCAGCAGTGATAACTCAATTTTTTTTCTTGCCGCACAAGACTCTTTGTGTTGCAGTGTGCGAATGTTTACTGAGATCTTTCAACCAAATGTTGATTTAGTTTACTTCATCCTGCTTCAGCCAGGAAACGTCAAAATGTACCATACTGCTTTGAAAGCCCCTAGCTTCATTGGAGTTCTCAGTTCGTCCAGTTTCTGCCTGTCTTTATGTAGATACAGTGGCTGCCAAAAGTTGGAAACCCCTGCGTGCGCTGCATATCGCGCATTCTTGCGTTATTACTGTGCACATAAGCAAATATTTTTGATTTTTAGAACCAGCAATTGTTGTGTTCATAAAAACAAAGCTAGCGTGTGTTGGGGACAGACGCACAATAAAAGCACGCATATACCACCGCACACACACGCGCGCATGAGGGTTTCCAAACTTTTGGCCGCCACTGTATTTCTTAAACTCCGTATTCAGTTGGTAAAGGTTTGGCGCATGAAAAAAATAATAAAAAGATAAAACCGCATGCCACCGGCCGCTGCAACGGCTGATGAGGTCGCCGCCAACGCCCGCCGCGGCCTGTCCGCGGTGCAAAAGGGCGCCTGCGGGGTGTTCAATGACTTTCGAGAGTTCATCCTACAAGACGAAGTCGTCAACCTTGCCGTTGGCATCATCATTGGCACAGCGTTCGTGGAAGTGGTCAATTCAGCCGTCAAGGATCTGTTCACGCCCGTGTTGGCGCTGTTCGGCAGTGGCGGCAATCTCGATGAATTGTTTCTGATGTTGAGAAGGGGCAATGGTGAGTGCGGTTTACTGCAGAAAAAACTCTGAAAATTATCTCAAAACTATGTACTTGCCACTAAAGTTTGCACTGCACCAGGTGGAGGTGAACTCAATTTTAGCAGCAACTTTCACAACAAAGAAATACCGGTAGTATATAGCGTTTCCCACGTGCGTTCCGACGAATCCGGTGCTTGCATTTCCAACCGAAATATTAATGACACGATTATGTGTTGTAATTTTTACGCCCCGGTTTCCCCTGAATGTAAGTGCGGAAAGCGCAGTTTAGCAACGGTTTCTCACTGAAGACGCATTTCTTTTTCTCATCTCTTTAAATCGACATCCAAAGGCCTCCAGAAGGAAGCCAGCAACTGCATTCAAGACAAACTTCAGGAACCGGTTCATACGAGACCCTGGAGGCGGCGAAGAAAGCGGGCGCCGTGACGCTCAGCTACGGGCGCTTCTTTGAGTCCATTCTGAACTTTCTGATCATTTCATTTTGCGTGTTCATTGTCATAAAGTTTGTCACATTTCTGAAGAGCGGCCCAAAAGACAATGATGACGACGAAAGAACGGAGTGCCCGAAATGCAAAGAATCTGTGAAGTTCGGAGCAATCAGATGCCCACACTGCACCGCAGAGCCTCTGGATTTGCCAGAAAAAGAGCAAAAAGAGCCGACGCCAGCTTCGTCACCGTTGAATGCCCCGGCTAACCTGAAACTGTTCGTGCAGAAATCTGTCGCCAAAAGCGCATCGTTGCTGTGATTCACATGAGATATGATATGCATCAATATTTACGTTTGCGGCTGCAAATTGCAATCAAGATGACTGAGCAATCAACGATCAAATTTCAACCAATCAAGATTTCTTTATGTTGTTGGTAATTGGCGGTGCCAAGCTGATGGATCGTTTGTTGTGTGCCGCGCTAGAGCCACTGCGTTCAGAAAAAAGTTTCGGCAATTGTTGTTTGTACGTTCTACAAATTGGAAATCAATAAAAGTGTAAAAACTAGCTCAGTTGTGACTTTTTTGTCCATAATTGCCACTGATTATGATTCCACCCAGCATCAGAAAAAAAAATTGCAACGCAATTATTGTAGCGATCATTTTCCAGAATTGTTTTCAGCACTTCAAATCATATGCTGTCCCATGCCTTCAAAAACATTACGGTTTGGTTTGCAGAAAATATGACAAAGACTTTCCAAGCAAGATTTCTGCTCGAACGCAAGCCAACCTCCTAAACGATGCTCAACCGAGCTGGCCGTGGTCTGTCCGCTGTACAGAAAGGCGCCTGCGGAGTGTTGCACGACTTCCGTGAGTTCATCCTCCAGGACGAAGTCGTCAATCTTGCTGTGGGCGTCATTCTGGGCACAGCGTTCGTCGAAGTCGTCAACTCGGTGGTCAGAGATTTGGTTACGCCCGTGTTGGCGCTGTTCGGTAGCGGCGGCAACCTTGAGGAGCTGTTCATTGTGCTACGAAGTGGAAATGGTTAGCGGACTTTGGTTGGCTCATTTAGGATCACAGTTCGAAATTGGAGTTTCACAGCGTTTTTTTGCGAGCAAAACAAACCGGAATCGAATGATAGCAAACAGTTGTGCGGCTGTTTCAGTGAGCGGTCCATACACAGCGGCGGCTGAGGCGCGTCGAGCGGGTGCCGTGACGCTCGGCTACGGGCGCTTCCTCGAGAGCGTCGTCAACTTTCTGATGATCGCCATCTGTGTGTTTCTGGTGATCAAAATCATCATGACACTCGCTAAAGGACGAAACGCCGATGTCGCTCGCACCGAATGTCCAATGTGCAAAGAGCCCGTGAAACGGTCGGCGATTCGCTGCCCGCACTGTGCCGTCGAACCGTTGAACTTGCAAGAAATTGAGCACGAGTCTGAGTTGACTGCATTCACTGATGAACAGCGCAACAAGAACAAAGCGTCTTCATCGAAGAAAAGCTTGTTCGCGTAGAAACCCGATCGCTAAGCGCTTTCATTATTCTGTTTCCACTTTTCATTACTAAACTCGTGTGGTATAAACGGGAAGATTACCATCATGATTTGATGCGAATGATGCAGTATTTATGTTGATCAATGTTTTGCATGTCAAAATGCCCAATGATATGAGTAATGTGGAATCGATAACGAAGACAAAGGTGAAAATGCACGTTCCTAATGGGATCATCGGATAAAAACATTGGGTACAACAGACAACAAGACTACATTGTACAACCGGCACAGGACCACACAACGACAAAACACAACACAACAAGCAGTAACAACAAACACTTGCACAATGTTGTTTTATTCGAGAGCTTTTTAAACTTGAATTTCGAAATGCATACAGTGTTCGTTGATTTTTTTCTGGAATTGATCACAAATTGAAACGCTCCGCCGCACTTTCCATTGTTGCTCACAGCAGAATCTCTTCATCTGGCACACACGCTTTCGCATATTCAGAATAGTACTGAAAACGATAATCCTACTGCCTACTGTGTACTGCACCTGTGGTAAATTGAACTCAACCAAGCTATGCCAATCTCTTTCTTTTTTTGGAGTTAACAAAGATGCGCTTACAGTATCAATGAACAAAGATTTAACGTTGCGCATACTTGTAGTTCCTCTAGGAGCTCTTCCATGCGCACCGCAGCGGCCTTCATCTCCTCAAAACTGCATGTTGCATCGTCGTCATCGAAGAACAGCGACCGTTTGCCAGGTCGTAGGTTAAAGCGACCAACAGCAAGTGTCCTACAAGTGAATCCCAATTAAAATAAACAAAAATGATAAACTGTTTTTTTTAATATTGAACAAAAACATTCTCAATTCAAGTGAAGCACATTCAACAGTGTTCATCTATACCGTTTTCCGGGACGCAAGTTGAATCGACCAGTAGCAATGGAGCGTTTGCCAGGTCTAAGATTGAACCTGCCAACTGCTAGCGTTCGCTTGAACAACCCGGCTCGATCCGATAAACCACCGCCGGGCTGAAACATCATCAGCCAATAATACAGTTGAATGAATGCGTTGCTGTTTGGTGCTGTGGTTAGTTTCATGGGACAACTGAGCATTACCCAAAAAAGCAGCAATACGGACAACATGGATCACTTACAACGTTGATCCAATAGGCGTCCGCGTATGTTGAGAGCAGCACCAAAGCGACCAGTGTCAGCGGCACCATCGAGTGCCCGCTGTGGCTTCTGTTGCACGTGAACATTGCTGTTGATCACCGCACGGACTGCTGATTCACTAGTCTTGTCTTCTTCTTCGTTGCCTTGTATGCCTGCGTGACACAAGAACACCAAAAGTCGAAACTGAAGTATCTTGGTGGATTCCGCTGCGGATGACTTCCGATCAGGCTAACGTTGAACGGACGGAAAGTCGATCAAAACAAAACCACCACCCACAACGCCATAAAGCCGGCTATGGTTATTGTTTTTCCAAAGACAATGAGGTCAATGACTATTGCAACTTGTACAAGAATTCGGTCATTCAATCGGGGTGGTTAATGGCATCTCCCTTGAACTCGATCGGTACAGCGCACTATGTCCGCCAAAGAACTGTGTTCACTCAGAGCCCAACAACGGTGACTTTAGGAATGGATTAATCAATGGAGCTCGTGAAAGCTAGTTATGCAGTTAGAATCATGATGTTGTGCCACCACCTAGTGGACTTACGGCAACCACCGAGGACAGCTGTGTTTCCTGACCGCTTAGTTTGAAACTTTCAGTCAATTAACGTAGCGCGCTTGTGGAATCATTAAATGCAACCAATACGCACAAAAACAAAACATGTTGCTGCTCAATGACACGCAATGATGTGCAATAAAGAAGCTATCAGACAATTGTAATCTAACGATGTTCAAACGAATGACGGGCAGAAAATTGAATCGTCTTTTGTCTTTTCAAAACGCCCACCAGTCAACGGTTGATTGAACATTTTTATCAGCAGAACCATAATGGGTGAATATCAGAATCAGTCCTAAAAGACATCAGAAAACACAAAAACGACCGTGTTGTGCGTGAAAGTGCTGTAAATAACTTTTTTTCGACATCCTTCACCAAAATTGGATCAGTAGTGAGGTGAGAAGCGATGTATACACACTGGCTTGGCACCGGCCAAGGAACGTTAGGCCATGTCAGCGTGTAATTCTCTATCTAAATGAGCTAATACATGCACTAAATTAGCGGTCTGAAGGTCTGAATTAGTTAATTATCCATAAGTTCTTCAAAAATAAATTCAGTCACGTCACGGTATCGTGCAGCGTGCAACATCGCTGTTGCAACAACAACAACAACAGTATCAAAATTTAACGACTTCATGATGACGTCTTCGAAAGTTTTCGTAAAAACTGTCGGCAAAATAAGCGTCAAACTTAAAAATTAGCAGATGCAGCTGATGAGAAGCTTTCAATGCGAACGTAATGAGCCGATAACGGGGGAATTATTTTTAGAAATGGCTGTTCTATTGCTTAGCGTTGAGATGCGACACGTGGGGTGGGCTGAACCGAAGATATTCAATGTCACCCATCAATTATGCGTTTTTTGTGAAGCTAACTACAAAAAACGACAACAGAACACTGGCTACATGACATTTTAAGCGTTCTGCGTTGCTCAACTTTGACATCAATAAGTTTTTTTAAAGACTAAGTTTACCAACATGGCCTTTCAGCATCATAAAGGAAGCATGGTTCACATTTGACTGATTCATTCCAGTTATCTATCAGCAAAGTGCAATATGCTGAACTGGAAAAGAACCCTCTGCTTTGTGACTGTTTGAAGTCTTGTAATTTTTCCAAACTGGTTACATGTTAGTGAAGTCATGTAAAGTCAACACTGCAATACTTGAACCAAATTTTTCTCCAACTTGTGGGTGGGCAGACGTGGGTGGTGATGGTAATTTCTTCAACTAGAAAAATGAAACTATTCCAACTGGCAATCAGTGTACCAAAGACGTGCACAATGAAAGAGCAAATGTCACCACTCACCTGCTTTGAAATAATTTCTGTTCGGTGGGATTTGGCGACGAACACAATTACTTGATGTTAACCGGTGATTAGACAGGAGAAGAGGGTTGTGTTGCGCACAATGATTACAGCTTTATCACCCGATTATTACATGTGGTTTGTATGTTTGTAACTCATGGCAGTTACTGAAAAATAAAATTTTCTGTCAATAACAGACCATGGACAGGACACCACAGGTGAGTCGGTGGTTCTTGTTAATTTTAATCAGTTTGCGTGGTTTCAAGTCATACTTTACATAACACAGTCAGTCGCGCTACATTTTCTAAATGTGTAAGATAATTAGATCTTTAAAGCTGCCAAATAAACCTTGCCACACGCAACAAACAAATCATGCACGTTGTTTACCGTAAAATCTCATCTCAAAAGGAATTTGACTTACAACGGTCGTACGTCAGGGAGGCTTAAAATTTATTTAACAAGGAAAGAATTTCATTCACAAAATTTCAGTCATAGTCGGACTGTACAATTTTAAGGCGTTAACTGATTGGCAGGTGGCAAATTTTGAGGCGAAGTTTCACTTTTTATGAAACAAGAACGACGGTGGCGACGGTAGCACGCTCTCGCGTTCTGAAAAATAAATTTTCGTTAACTTTTAAATTTAACACAAAAATCTTCAAAAAAGAAATGCCATTTGAATTGCTCCGTTCAGATCAGGTTCAACTACCAGTCAATCAATTACAGCCCGAAATTTCCAAGTCCAACTATACGTAATAAAATTCATTACACATGCTCAAATTTTGTGTGAAGTCAGATGAATAAACCAACTCAGGTGAATTCAGCACAAACCGACTTTAAAAAATTAACTTCCAATTGTCGACAACGCAACTGAGATTCAGTGGCGTTTTAGTGGACTGAAGATTACAAAAAAGGATCACATTATATAGTTGTTCACGAATAATTACACGAAATAATTTCAATAATCGCCCATCATCAACTTCAGTGTCCCTCTTAAAGATTTTTTGTTTCTTATATTTTATATATACAAGAGGGTTTATGGTATTGCATGAAGTTAATTTTAAGTACTAAACGCGATGATGAAAGAAGCTTATAACCTATTCCAGTACCGTTGGTATATTCAATGTTAATAACACGGTACCATCATTTGCAGAAAGAAGCAGTGTTTTGCTTGTCGTTTACAGATGTTCGCATGTTTACAAGCCTAAATTAGGTAATATGCTGGACCTCCATTTACTTCGTTCTGTATACGAACATGCGATACCATGTGATGTACCACACGAAACATACTTTTATGATTGTTTCAGCAGTACTCAGTAACCACCTAGTAATAACTCAACCCATTCTTTGTATAATTCATTGGTTCACGTGAAAAAAAACGTAGCGACATCCGATCATCAAGGAATAGATTATTACATCAACGATCAACGTACAGATTATCATAGAAAATGACTAGGCAAGACTGGACATGCAAAAAAACAAGTGTTAAATTAAATAATGATGATATGACACCATAATAAATTCAAATGGGAAGACAGCTTGCACTGGAATTTATAGTTAAAAAGGACAAATGGAAAAGAACCCAAAAATAATTCATCAACGCCGACAACAATGGTGGTGAAATACGCTGTACATGAAATTCTTAAACTTATGAAAACGCTTCAAAACCTAAAATTTTTCTGTCAATTTGCTCAATCGGCTCAATCACATTATATAATGCAAGTAAAGCTTCGGCTTGGAATGGTGCTGCAACAGAAAAAGCTGCAAAAATGCAAAAACAAACTGATACCACAAAACTGACGACATTCATTCAGACTGCATATATTTGAAATTATCTTAGCATCAGCAGCAGCAGCGTGGTAATGGGTAATGGTTCTACAGAATTGCACTGCAATATTAGCAGTCTCATTTCTGTTTCGACACTGTGATTTCGTTCAAAAACTGATGAAAGTAAAAGCTCAACATTGCCTCATGAAAACTGCAGTGGAAAACGAAGCAAATTGTTTCAACAATAAATCGTTAGCAGACTGCCAACCAAATGTTCGGAAATAATTTGTACTCCTTCCGGAAAACTTTTGATTGTACAATTAAATAGTTTGTAAAAATCGGAACTCCAATCAAAAAATAATCAGACATAAACACTTGGAGATGAATCGTCGCTAACAGTCATATCCAATGAGTATTGATCGTGATCGTGAAGAACAACATCCTCAGGAATGACAGCTGTTGTGGGCGACGGGGACGGATTCGGACTGTAGCGCACTGAATGCAACGGAGTCCTTCGGCGATGACGGCGTCTTGATTTCCATCGTCGCTGTTTCTGACCATCGTCATACGGTGGATGAGCTTCATCGCAATTCAGCTGTTCATAATTTGCCGCTTGAATTTCAGGTAACTGCATCGAAAATCCAACCGGTGTCGCGGTGCTGCAGTCGATCACCGACGTTGAATGATGTTGCAGATCACAGTTGCTGGTCAACGTGTTACAATTGCTGTGCTGGTTGACGCGAATGCAATGCGCACGTGGTATTACAATGGAAGATGAAGAAGATGCAAGGTGTGTTTGAGCGTGAACGTTGCTGTGGAATGATTGTGACTGCGGACTGCAGTTACTGCTGCTACTGGTTGTATTACAAGAGCTGCTCGTCAACGGAATCAGATGGTGGCTGAAAATTTAGAAAAAATCTACATTACAAACAAACGAACAATCACACTCCCGTAACTGCCGGTTGTTTTATTTAGGTGAGGTAGGAAAAAATCAAAGAAAAAGTGCTGGTGGTAGCGAGTTGCATACGTGTCTGTTGAAGTTGCCGATAGGTTATCGCTGTCGATTCGCGCGAGACTTTCTTGCGACCGGTAACTTGGTGGGCGTTCTCGTTGCAATTGATTGCTGATCGGACTTATTGGTGCTCTGCTGCGCGACTGAACCGTACTTCGATAAGTTGGAGGCGGAGATCCAACAGTGCCGTGAAGTGCTCCAGTCGTGGCAGGTGGTTGCGAGAGAGCGTTTGCGGCGATGTTGTCAGTGGAACGGGCCATGTGGTTGCTTGGCGCTCTATAAAAAACAGTTCGTTAAAAAAAAACTAAAAGCAGAAAAATTATAAAAGCAACATGTGCATGCAACTACACAGATACCTTGCTGTAAAATTGGTCTCTTCAGCAGTTGCTGCGTGATAGCTCGGTGGTGGCGGACGCCAAAGCCAATCGGGCAACATAATACCTGAAGAACCGCAGTATCGTTGCAGATTAAATGCAATTAAATCATTTGTTTATTTATCATGTG
This sequence comes from Theristus sp. LFF4_11, assembly GCA_030248135.1. NCBI lineage: Eukaryota > Metazoa > Nematoda > Chromadorea > Monhysterida > Xyalidae > Theristus > Theristus sp. LFF4_11. The sequence goes on from JASANC010005246.1 coordinate 27,845, forward strand.
AACGGAAACAAACCGGGAAACGGCGATGGTGGTGGAAAGAACGCAGGTTGCACACGACGGTACGGTGGAGCACCACAACGGCTGCCCGTTCGTGTGCCAATCATTGCCGACCAAACTGACGGTATACCATGTGACGGAATCTCCATTCCCGACAGACGCCATGCAATTGCACTGACGGTGATCAAAACAATGCCCACACCTGTGTGAAGACAATGCATATATGGATTGGTTTAAGTGTAATCCCAAATTTAAGATTATTGTAAATAACACAAAAAATCAACGCACCAATCAGCAACAAGCAGAGTGTCAGGCGTGCGGTACCAGTGACCGTGAGAGCACCAAGCACAATGCCGACCACAACGCAGGCCAGGCCGAGCACCGAAATCACCGCAATGAACAAGCGCATCCAGGTCGCATGCGACGCTCGTCCACAGCAGCCCTTTTGGTCGTCGAGCACATCGAACTGCGGTTCATCGAATGGCGTAAATGGTGGCAGCTGACATGGCGCATACACGCGCGCCAGTTCGTCCGGTGATAGCGATTGTCCTGGATAACGTGATGCACGTGAAACGTGAGTTTGCATTTCTTGGATCTCAACTGACATTTGTGCGATGTTAGCCATGTAAACTGCGTTACAGGATGGCCGAATAAATAAGGCAGTCCATCAGAGCGAGATCAGTCGCGGACCAGGAGTTGTCTTTTTCAAAAATGCCAACATAATTCTCAATCATGTGGGCAAGGGAGAAACAATGAATAGCACGAACCATCAAGTTTAAAAATACCTACGTCAAATTTGGCACGCAACTGGGTTTCTGAACGCCATTTTTCTTTCATTCAAATGTACCTGTCTGCTGGCTTTCCTCAGCAATGTCCATCTCATTGGCGTTGTTCTGAGCAGAGTGATTCAGATGAGATGCGTCTGCGTTTGCGGCCGTTTCAGACAATGCCGATGATGACACATGCGCAGAATCAAACGGCATCCGCGGTTGCCATCCAGTCAACTGAACGCCACCCGGCGACACGCACCTGCCTGGACTGGTCGGCATTCTACGCTGCGACGTCACACTGGCAATATGAGGCGCTGCAGACTGGTAGAATGCCGCCGGAACCGAGTAGGGCGTTATGAACGGAGCAGCTGGCCGAAATGGCAGAAGTTGATGAGGTAGATGCCTCTGATGTCCCTGGCACAAAGGGAATGGCTGATGTGCCGCATCTAATGGTGCTCGCACCGGCGGTACTGGCACCCGGCCACTGAAATGCGACCGTTGCTGTTGACGATGTTGAACTGCACGGTGCAGATGAGGGATTTGTGGAGCACGGTTGCTTGCGCTGGTCGCCAGTTGATCGCGCACAACACTCGAGTCTCCGTGTCGCTGTGGGCGCTCGTCAACGTCAATGTCTCGCTCATTCGTCTCATTCACCGATTCATTGATAGAAGAATGAAGATCACGTGACGGAGAAATGGTACTGCGAGCAGTTGTGAGCTTTGGATTGTCATCAGTCGAGTGCACCATTGTTGCCGATTGCAGCTGCTCTTCAGCCGTACTGGGCGACGGGCGATCGGGGTATTCCTGAATCACTTGATCTAAACTGCTCGTGTCACTGTCGTAGCCAACCTCGTAAAAATGCGGCGCTACTTGCGAAGAATGGCCACTAGTTTCGTTTGCACAATTCTTCGTCGACGGTTCATTACTTAAATAATGCGAAGCCACGGACACCTCGTGCATGATGTATCCCGCTTGTGCGCTTCTGCACTGCTTCCTGTCAGCTTCGTCTGCAAATGATATCATTCAAATTTTCACCAACCGAAATTCCCAGAAAATGCTTTTAGTCTTTCCATTAGATCATTCCACCGCGTGGCATTGCGCTGCAGTGAGCTTTCAAAACATAAGAGCTTTACATCAGTTAAGATCGTGCCCTTAGAATAGTACTAGTACTCTGTCGCTTACCACACATAAGAAAAGGATGAATTACGAGAGACTTAGTTAAAGTGATGCATGTGTACTAAGAATTGAGTGTGTGCGTGCTATCACTATCACGTTTTCAAAAGAACTGCATACTGATTTGGTGACTTCTTTTAAAATTCAAAAGAAATGCTAATAAGTCCTGCACCAAAATTCTCATTCTGCAGATTAGTCATGTACAGTACGCCTGGTCTGGACTCCTTCCAATACGAAAGCAATCAAATACATGTGGGCCGTTAAAATGAGCCAAGCATAAAGTGTGATAAAATCGTTGAACGCGAACTGAAATATTGTATGATGCGGTGTTTGAAATATTGAAAGCTTAACAACAGTGCTGGTCTAGCACAGACGCGGCCACACGGCCATCGAGAAGCTCGTCAAGTCGATCACTGGGGACTTGACACAGTCTTGTCCGTGTTTTTAATAAATGAATAAATTGTACTACGTTGGCAGGATCTGCACAAAGACATCAGACTAGGTCGCGGCTCTCGTCTGCGGGCGACCAGCGTTTTACCAACTGAATTGCACGGACATTTCTTTTTCGCTGCGAATTCATTTGCGGTCACTAGTAATACAAGCATTTGCTTTACAACATGGGAGAGGAATGATGTGTGATACAGAGACGTTCCGAATAATATGATGCCAACAACAGCGTAGCATGCTTGTACCAGAAGCACAACAGACACACAATAATGGGATGTAACATGCTTGTATGGCATACACTGGCACAGCCAACAGATAATAATAAAACGCTGCAGCGCGCATGCGCGTAAACAAAAAGCAGCTAGTGTAATGAGCTAACATTAATCGGACACGGAGGCTGAATATAATAAAAGAAATGATGATACACACACGTACAAATGTGCATTCCGCACGAATGTGCGACATTTGAATCAGGCAATTTAAACTGAGATCATCGTTTACCAACCACGACCATACCACAGAAAACAATTATTCATGCACACTGCCGTTTGTGCGTTGTTGCTTGTTTGTCGCCTCGTGGCGCTACATTAGAAACATTGTTGACCCAAATAATAAAACCAAAGACAGTACCGCTGAACAATGTTACCGCATAATAGTCATTATCGGCACACAAGCGAGCAGTCGCACAAAACAAACAAATAGAAAAAAATGAACAGCGTTCAGAACGGCTTTTAGTGTTGCTTTTAAAAACGCCGTCAACCCATTGTACTTGAACTTGAAGCTGAAAAACGCGCCAAACAGGAATTTCTTCAAAATGACAAAGAACTTCTAAAAAGAAAACCTTCCAGAGAAGTTCGCCGGTGGCCAGTAAGCCGTGAGGTGTAAAAGTGGGCTGCCGAAATTTTTTTCGGGCGACCTGGCGGTCAAACGCACAACCACAATATTCTAAATTTTATTGTGGGTTGTGACAATTATTCAAGAAATTAGAAAATCTGAATAAAGCAGGAAACCCCAAAAATGTAACGTGCTGTTGTTGATGACGGTGATAACGATGTTTGAGGGGCGATGCATTCAACATTCACAAGTTCCGACAGTGAAATAAAAATGCGCGAGAGACGTAAAAAAGAAACGCCCAGCAAAACATAAGGGATACAAATACAGCATAGACAGCCAAACATATCAAAGAAAATTATGTCTATAAAATGTGAAAACATGGTTAGTGTTGATGGTGAATTAGTCGTTGAATGAGTGACTGACTGCCGTGTGCTTCAGTGTACACGGTGCAGCAATGAAAGCACGGATGAAAGGTCCTACGTGCAGACAGCTATCTTTAGATTTCTATGAAAAAGCCAATTTAAGCAGCAAACGGGAACATGACAACAGCGCTGACTTACTAAAAGCACTAATATAAGTTAACCATTCGAGATATACGACTTGAAAGAATGTTAGACCTTTTTGTCAAACTGAACCGGCACGTGTAACCAACTATTCATTCACCTCAGCCAACAACAACTGGACGCGCCCACGAAGGCAACGCGGCAGGTGCAGAATGCATCACAGCAATCGATATAGACACTCAAATTGAATCATGATCGCCTGCATGTTGTTTACTCAATACAACATGCACGACGCGTAAAAGTGTGCAAGAGTGAATCGTTGCTGACAGACGGAGAACAGAACCAACAATGAGTGTCAACTGACACACCACGCCGTGGATGACCCCACGAACGATAAGTGAATAACAATACAACAGATCAAGTGGTATCACGCAACCATGCAAAAACCAATACATGTGAATGTGAATGCTTCAACAAATAAGCATAAATTTTAGATGACCAAGAAGAAAGTTTTTCTGTGAAACCGCTACAAAATACGAAACAATGAGGAACAAGTGGATATCAGGCGTTGTGAACATGAAAGTAAAAATGAGCAATACAATAAACAACAATTCACTGTAATTTAGTGGCAAGGAAGCTGGAACGACATGAGTCCAAGTGCAGAATGCAACACATTAGAATAAACAGAATATAATGATGAAAAAATATAAAGATCATCAGACAGGGACGACTGCGAACTACAAACATAAACTGAAACCACGCGTGCTTTGAACGGAAAAGGTTGCGAGTGCGTTTTTGTCGCGTGTGGAGCGTTGGACAGTGAAAAACGTGCACAATAAACGATCACGATAGGATGTGCACGCACGCGCGTGCATACTTTAATCAGCAGAGGTACCGCATGTACTTGTGCCTGTGCATGATTTGTTTTTTTTTATTTTTGCCATCTCCAACAGATAAGTTCTTGTCATCCTTGTACATACATCTGCATTTTTAGTTTACGAAAACAAACAAAAAAACATCGGAAGACTGGCAACAAAAAACAATTATTATCATCATTTCGATTCGTTGCCGAATTCCGTTCAAAATGTGGCGGTTGGATGGGAATGAGACGCAGTACGTTTGAGTTTTGTGGAGCGATTGCTGTGTTGCCCAATTCGCAACGCACAGGGTGTTTCAAAAAACTACAATGGGCAAAACGGCTCGTTCTCGAGTTTGGTCCAACATACAGGTCAGAAATTTTGAACACTGCTTGAGAAATGATTGCCATTTGGTATTATGTAAAAAAAAAGTTTTGAAATTTTAAAATTTGGGTGCAAAGCAACAGTTTTGATTTTTCAAGGTGAAAAAAAATCAGACAAGGTAATGCTTGTTTATGTGTCTTAAAGCTGACCCAGACCAGAGGTGTCTGTAAATTCAAACGCGTGTTGCATTCATTCAGATCAGAAAATTTGCAGAAAGTTTATTTTGTTGTTTTCACTTGGATTAAGCTGTTCTGGATTATGTGAAAGGCTGGAGTTGTTCCAAGTAATAAAAAAGATGTGAAAACTCAGCAAGCGCTCGTGCGTCCATTTCATTTTTTCAGATCAAGTTGGTGACTTTTTTAAAAAAACCCAATTTTTATTTAAAATTCTAAATCGAAAAGATAAACTGCATCTGTGACAGTATTAGTAAATCGAAAAGAACAGAACAAACGCACAAAAACTCTAAAATGAACAATGATTGTCAGCGCGTGCGTCTGTGACAATTTGCAACCTTGAAGTTCAAAACTTTGCTGTGCTAGTGTGCTTTAATGTTTTCAAATGAATTTTTGACACTTTCAACGGCAAACATTTCCAGAACTGTGCTTCAAATTTCAAACCCAAAAATTGAATCAAACTCGAGAACGAGCCGTTTTGCCCATTGCAGTTTTTCAGACACCCTGTACGTAGCTCATGTGAAAATTCGTAAAAAACCATCCAGAAAAACCACAAAACAGTTACATCACAATCAACACAACGAGCACGTGCTCTGAACTGCGGTCAGTTACGCTGAAACAGCGCGTCACCTTGAAATTTTGTTTTTTTTTCAACGCAACAGCCTTGAAGTGCAGTCTACACATACTTCGTAAAGTAACGCTGCAGAGGTGTCGGAGAACAAAATGTTTCAGTGATTTTTTTCGTCAAAATCATAAAATCAGTTTAAAAATGCTTGCTTGATCTTTGTTTAGATAACAAGCTTAATCAACGGGTTACTTTACATAGTCATTCCGTTCGGCTGGTACGAAAGCTCAGTGATACTGTAGTCAACAATGTAGTAAACAACGAACAATGTAGGTACATGTAGTAAACACCGGCAGACACGTAAATGTTCATATTATACACACCGTTTACTGGTCTTAACCTCGTGTGGTCACACATTGCAACGAATTTACAATCATGACGGAAAGTCAGTCCGGGTTGTAACAAAAACAGCAACAAACACGAAATAAGACCGATATTGGATACACTTGCTGAAATCATTGGAGAAAACGCTAAAAAGGATTGGAGATTCAAATTCGATTTCACAGCGGCCAACTATTTAGCGTATTGGTCATTTATGGTTGTACAACACTGAGTATTAAACGGAGCGGGGGTATGAATATGGCCACTGGCATTGCCAACAACGAATTGAATTCGAAAAAGACCCCACCCAACTGCCTGCATTGGGTTAATAGGCTTTTCGTGTGTAGCACAATGCTGTGTTCAAAAGAGTAAGAAATCTATCATAGCATAAACGTACTCGCAGAGCCGTCAGTACATCAATCTTGTTTGACCAACATTACAAAAGTTAATTGACAATATTTCACTAAGTAGCGCAGTGGGTGGCAAATTTAAAAATGAGAATTCTCATGCTCATGAGAGTGCACCAACTGACAACTGAGCACGGAAGAAACAAGAAAACGCAGATGTGCAAAAGGACATTGTGTTTAGATTTAGTTTTGAAATTGTTTTAAAATGTGTGAAAAACAATAACGAATGAATCGCTCGTTCAGCTGCTTGTGTGCTCTTGTCAAACACAGCACAGATGAATGACTAAAAAATGCTTGACGCTGACAGCATTACACATAATCAGCTTATGGTTTTTCTTATATTTCACAGCATCTTCGTTAAATGCAAATCAAAGGGCTTATTATGATTGCACTAATGGGAAGACACACAAGCCCTGAAAGGACAGACTGGCTGCTGCTTAACATCTGGTAACCTCGATTGAGAACAGACCAAGACCGCACAGCAGTATTAATAATCACCGCATGCTGCAAATGCAAGCGAGAATCTTCACATCTTCACATCAGTGACAAGCAAGAATACAAACACTGGGGCACGAGGAAATTGGTGACCACATAAAAATTGCTTTGGTTTATTTTTATTAGCGAAGATATAATAGTGTTTCGAAGAAAATACTGTAAAAAGCTAGTAATGGCCTATACTACGTAAAGACAAGAGAGCTCAACAATAAGCACATCATGGGAAGAAAACAGGCTGTTGTTGTGTGGACAGCCCGAATCGAGCGATAGAAAGCCTTTCCAAGTGGATTCACAAAAGATAACAGCAGGAATCCTGATTTTTTTAGTCGACAGATGCTTTCTGAAATGAATATACGTCAATCCAAAAGGCAACATTAGAATATTTGCAACAAAAAAAGTCAATGCCTAAATTGATATCGTTGAAGCAAGAATAAGTCGTTTTTTTGTTTAAACTGACGCTAGGGCTGTCCACTAAAAATAAAAGTGGGAGTGCGATTTTTTTCACTTTGCATTGCCTACGTTACGCCAAAACATAATATTATGTTTGGTGCAGGCAGAGGGAAGAACGATCGTTTCTCTGTATACTATCATGAAAATTTTTAAGAATTCACCTCAAAAGCACCAAAATTGATGTCAGCAGTAAAGAACTTTTGATGAAACCAGAACATTGCTGTTTTCTCAAAATCTCCATTTAAAGTTTCAAAAAATAGCAAACTATTCACAATCTATAGAATCATCTCAAACAACCATGCATGTTAACAAAGAAGAAACAACATGTGCAACCAAAGAGAACAGCAGAGCCTACTTTGAGAAGAAAAGAAACGGAACATAACAAAACTTTTGACAAAACCCTTGAGAGTCATATTTGTCAGGCCGTTTCTGCCTACCTGTTGCGGCAATCAACTTGTTCGTACTTACCATCAACATGACTGCGCAGCATAGGCGCGAACAATGACACAATTTTTCTCAATGAACAATCACCAACTCCTTGACATAACAGCTGCTAATAAAATTATTTTTGTATTCACTCTTCACTCTATATATCCAAGAAACACCACAAAATCAGTTATCGAAAAAATTGAGTGAATATTGCACTAATAGAATCGTTCAACAACAACTGAGTACATCTGAACCATTTTAAGACCAGTCAGTTGACAGTCGCAATTGTGTGATGTCTGAAGGGCACGAAAAATTGGTTGTGATGGAAAATGGCTGGTCGCAGCAGACAGTTCAGTTCTATTTGTGACCGATTTTGTACCGCTGCCGAAAATGTGTTTCTAATTATTTTCAATGTCACGTGAAAACAACAAGACATATAATCCGTTGATCTTTCACATAATACGTCACATTTTACATGAACTGATGTGAACGATAGAATCCACTTTGTACATAACACCACAAAAACTAATTAGGTTGATTCCAAGTTCAAAGATCCATTTTTTCCTTTAGATATCAATCACATTGCAATCTAGTACAAGAAACGTGCAACAATGGTCGACAAGGAAAACAATGACTTGGTGACCTTTTGTTGCACACAAGGTTGCTTGAAACCCCAAGTGAAAAACCGTGAATGTTGATCACAAAGTTTTGAATGAATAATCAAACAAATCTGTAGCTATCAACAGAACAGGTTTTTCGTTTGATTTGACCACAGTATTAATCTATACATTTCCAGCTGTTTACTACGCATTTTAGTTAAAACTGGGTAACTGTCAGCAGATCAGTGGGTTTTTCTATTCGCGTGCAACACCCAGAACCGATACATTATAAAACGTTGTTATTGCTGCTTTCACGTCTACATCGTAAATTTGTTTTAAATACAGAATAGCGTGAGGTGGGACAGACAATGGTAATGGCCTGCACTCGTTTTATTTGTGTGAATTTATGAACACTGTTTTTATCACCTAACGATTTCGGATTTTCGTGCCTTTTTAACCATTTTTATAATAAAACTTTTGGGATTGGGACAACACTGAATTCGGTGGAGCGGTTTCGAAACAAGGACTTGCTTAAAACAACAAAATGAGGAGAAATCACTGATTAACAAAGATTAGAGAGGAAAGATCATCCTTCCAGATAATAAACTCAACCCATTCGTGCATGGCGCATGCATACAAATGTGCAGTATACTGAACTGAAACCGTGGTGTACTTCAGCTCAGTGGATTGTAAGCTAGTCGAATAGCGAGTTTTACAGCAACATACGGATCACCAAATAAGCGTATGGGTTACCGTTAACTGAACCAAAAAAATATAACAAATTTCACAAACATGCCCAAAGAAGGCGAGCAACCACGGGACCGTGATTACTGATTAGCTAGTTCATCACAAATACACTCACCAGCAATCATGAAAATGAATGCAGAACTACTAAATGTAACTGTGTATGCCATTGAACCACAATGCATGTGAACCACAAACATGTGACGATGTTGACACAGACACTGATGGAAACATTTTTAACTGCCAAAAAGAAAACCACTTAGTCGATTAAAACCCTCCTATTCCATGCGACCCGTTAAGTGTCAGGAAAACACAATGAAAAATGACACTTCACAAGGAAGGAGACGAAGGTCACCGGAGGCTGCAGTGGATAAACAGTAGCTGCAGCGCAGCCAATGTTACAAGCACTTACAGTGGTTATGGTATGGTTATGGACCTAAAGTGGGCGCTTGTTATCTGAGCTAGGGTTTCAAATCTAAAAGTGGCTACATGAATTTTGGTGTGATGTGCAAGGTAAGTAAACATCTAAAACCAAACGAAAATGCTCACACTTCTACATCGATATCTTAAAAAAAGCCATCTTTAAGTTAAAAGATTTTTTCCCAGCAAACTAAATTTTTGATTCTCTATTGTAGCTCTGCTAAAAATTCAGTTCAATTAATCATAATTTGCTGTGAAGACTGATCGAATGAAAATCTTTCAATGGCATGCAGCTATCCAACAACCGGGTACCTGATCAATTATGAGACACAAAGGACAAACAGTTGGAGATAGTGAACCCCATAAACCTGTTCTTGTCAACTTGTTTTTTTAAATAACTTCTGACGTGACACCTGACACCCATGTTTGTTTGGCATTTCTGCAAGACTGTCTCTAATCTCTATTTGTCGCAGAAAACAAATTTCAACAATAAAAGTGGAACAAAATAGTGGACGTGTCATGGAACGTTAACTACATTCGTCTAGTTTCACTATACCACATCTAAGCAATAGAAAAATAAAAAAATAACTTCACACAAAGTTAACTTGGTGAGTCAAGATTGTCCGACGCTGCCCGCGCCACGATTGTCCTGGGCCGCAATTATCCAAGGCGGAACGTGTCCCCATGTCACCGATACTTTTTGAATGTGCATACTCACTCGGACGTTGGTACGCCACTGCACAGTCGCCAGCCACACATTCATGTCACCGAAATATTCAAATGCAACCAGACTAGCGTATTACGCCACTTCTTTTTATTCTCAGTTTGAAAATTAAAGTCTCAAAAATATCAAAACTGCATTCTCAACAAATCGGAATCCCTGCACCATCAGTGTAATGAAAAAAGCGCAACCAATAGAATAAACCCGCTACACAATTCCGTGTGTCTCAGTGCTAATCATCATCACTGAGGCAGACGATGTCCGGGTCACCAGCGGACTGAACGTTCTTGGCGGTACCTGCTGCGGACGTTCGCGGCGCGGGCGGCTGCGCTGGCTCATCCGGAATGTACTCGTCCTCGTCCTCTTCGTATTCATCGTCCATCTCGTCTTCGCCGTCAGTCTCGTCCTCTTGCTCGTCGCTGAGCTGTTCGTTGCTTTCGTCGAGCGGCATGTTCTCGTGCATCATTTGCTCATCATGCGACTCATCTGACTGTCCATCATCCACGACATCGTCGTCGTCGTCATGATTGTCATCGACTGCATCATCTTGGTCGTCGTCGTCGTCGTCACTGCCGTCCGCTTGCTGCTGTCGTTGTTGTGTCGACGGGCAAAACGAGCGCTCGTGTAACTGCATGGTGACGGCCGCCAGGAACACTGGGATCGCATTAGCGGCGCCGTCCTCGAGGTACTGCTCAAGGAGCTCACTCCACTGCTCTGCGTAGTCCGTGTGGATCATCTGCAGCTCGCCATTCTCTTGTTTCTGCAAATTGCAATCGAGCACTCCAAAAAACGGCAATGCGCGACAACACTGGCCTTCTCAATTCTAATAACCGTCAAATGCGATGAATGCAGCACGGCAACCTGAAACACGAAGCAGCGCTCGTCATTGTGTCCCTTGTCGAAGATGCTCTCAACGTAGCACAACGCTTTGTCTTTCAACTTGAATTCGTAGCCGGTCAGATTCGTGCACATCTCGCGGAAACTGTGCGTCAACTGCGCTTGGATGCTCTTCGATTTATCGCGCGCCGATTTCAGCGACTCTAACTCTTGTTGAAGCTCTGTAAAACGTTGAGGAGAATGAATGAAATGTACAACCAGCGCCGTCTTCTCACACACGATGATCATCATGAAGGGAACACAGAGAACGCCGACCAACTGGCGATCTGCTGGTCGTTGTGCAAGCGCTCGTGCACCTGCTGCGTCACGTTCACGTCTGCATCCGCAGCGGCGCTCTGGCTCGCTCCAGCCGTCGCTCCAACGGGCCGTAATTTCTCCAACTCTTCCGTACGAATCAGTAGACGTTGATTTTCCTGAAGAAAACAAAACGCATTCAACACTTCCAGGTTAGTCCAAAAACGCAACGCAAAACAAACAATGTATCGCCGATGTTGTTTTGGTCAGCCGCGAACAGCGAACTGGTTTTAAAGAAAGAGTTGAGAAATGAGAAGACAGCTGACCTCTTTCAGGCGGTTCATTTCACATTTGTATTCTTCATGCGCGTCAGCCAATGGGTTCACAGTCATGTGCAAAACGCGAGTGCTCGCTGCATCGAAGTCACCCTAAATTTTAAAAAAACATTAGAATTACGGTATTGGAATGCTACAATTGTTTTAATTTGCGGTCTTCTGAAGCTACGAACTGGCCTTCATGTGCAATCGCTGTTTCAGGCCATCAATGAGCTCGTCTTTTTCGCTCAGTTGCGATTTCAATTCGTCAACTTGTTTTCCTTGATCGATTCTAATAAAATGAAATCAGATCCTTTCACCAACAACAACAACCGTAACGTATTTTGAAACACTGAAACTCACGGTGCTTCGGAACTCGTTGGAACGATGGAAGAGCTGCGCAAACCGGTTGAGGATTCAGTCCTTAAAAAACCTTTCCATCGAAAAAAATCACGGTCCGAAACAGAAATCTACGGAATCAATCAACAAAGCTAACTTTTTAGCGTCAGCCTTTTTCAGCCGTTCCAACAGCTGTTTGTTTTCCAACACCAATTTATCAACCGCAGTTGAGGGCAGATTTGACTGCTGAGACATGAGCACTTTCAACTCGCTGTTTTCATGCTGAACGTGAGAAAAACAAATAAAGTCTGCATGAAACAAAATCATGTGCAAATGAAATCAACGGACGGTCAAAGAAAATGATTGAAAATGACGGCGCGACGTTGCACCTGAAGCTCGGTGTTCTGTTGCAACAACCGCGTGACCCGCTGTTCGAGAGTGTAGTGCTTTTCGCGAAGCAAATTCACGTTTTCGATTGATCGTCTGAAACGCTGGTTTTGGTGGTGCGAACGCAATGTGAAACATTAGAAAAGCAACAAATTCCAACCCACTTCAGACGTTCATTTTCACCGCGCAGCACTTGGTTCTCTTTTCGAATTCTGATCAGATCTGCCAACTGATCGCTCAGCGCCGCTGTGGTTTGGTGCTTCAGTTGCCAGTCTTGCAGGCTTGATTTGGTGGCCTGTTGCAATGTCACCATCGCATATTCATCTTTGAATTTGTGCTGTTCTATGTTGACATGCAAAACCTCAAAAACATTTTCACCTGAAGCTCAATGTCGACATCGTAAGCACGTTGCTCAAGATTCTGCTTCTCTTTCAAAACGCGCTCGAGCTTTGTCCTCAATTGTTCATAGGCGTCTTTCGTTGCGGCCAGTTCACTCTGCACATCTTCTAGCAGCCGCTTTTCTTCGGCCATCGAATGGTCGTGCAACGATTGTTCACTACTTTGTTGGTGTTGAACCTATCAAGGAATGCTTTCATCAACAATCACGATTCAATAAGATTTAGTAAGATCAATCAATCGTGAGAACAAAAAACACAGACTGTTGCCAGCTGATTCTGCAGCAGAGTTCTCTCAGCGCGCTCGTCTTCGAGTTGCTTGCGCAGCACGTCGCATTCATCTGCCCTTTGCTGGCGCCTCGATCGCTCCTGCTGCAATGCTTGCTCTAAACGTTCAATCGACGGCTCATGTTCGTTCGCACATCGGTGAGCGCGAGCCTCCAGATCCTTCAGAACATTGTTAAAACATAGCTGCGCGGGCACTAAATGCTGCAACATGAATGCGCCTTTGTTCATCTGAAGCGGCATTCAAAATTCCACCTGAATGCACTCAGCGAATCGTCGTCGCTCTCGCTCCCAGGCCAGTTGTTGCTCGGCCGCCTCCCTGCGCAATCGATTGTTGGCACTCTGCGTTTTCGTACATTCCACACGAAGCTCAAGCAGCTGTTTTCGTTCCCCTAAAACCAAAATCTTTGGCTTTTTTGACGTTGACCAATGGCAATCATCATTTTCATTTCATCACCCGCCAGACTTCTCCTAGTCCTGCTTGACAATTGATTAACTTAAGAAATCCACTTAATTATTGTTCCAGTCGAGTCCCATTTTTTCATACATTCTTATTCTTACACACGTTCGTTCGACAATCGTGACTGTTTTTTTGTTGGATTCTCGAATTCAGCTTCAGCAGCACCCGGCTCATCAAAATGTAAGCGTTTCGTGACCGACGGTGCCAAAGACAAACGCCGATTTATTGGATCGGAAGAATTTCCAGAAATTTTCGGATCAAATTCACGCATCCACGACAGAAAAGCCGGCGCCGTTAATCGGTTGCTCGCGGCTGCTGCTGAAAATCCGGCTCCTCCCGCACTCGTTACTGTTTCATCGTTGCTTTCGTTCATTTTTTGCTTTTTTCGCTTCTCCTAAAGACACAGTTGTTCGGGTTCCAGAGTTCCAAAGCCGGGAGGTTGGGCGTAGGGTTGTTCAAAAAAACAAAAATCGTCATTTTTTTGTTAAAATTTTTTTTTCTAAATTTCAAAAATCAAAGTTGTGCTGAATCAATCAGGGAGTTCGAAGAACCACATATGATATGCAAGCGCCTCCCTCCGGAATGACTCCCGTATGGCGGAACTTTGGATATTTTGTTTTGGTGACCTCAATTACCCCTTTACAAACCGTTACCATGCCTCTTCTAGTGTTTTAACCAGTACCGAAGGCGAAAGCAAATTTTCGAGGGGGGGGTTTTGTTTTTTTGAACTTTTGAAAAATTGTGCCAACATTAAAGTTTTCAGAGCATATCAGAGGAAAATTTTTCGAATTTTTTTTAAATCGGCATTTTTGTTTTTTTTAATTATTTTTTAAATTTTTCATTTTTGTTTAACAACCCTAGTTGTCAGTACCGAAGGCGAAAGCAAATTTTCGAGGGGGGGTGCCGAAAATTTTTCAGTGGGGGGTGTCAGTCATGGTACAGTGACAATTGTCGCTAATTTTAGGTAAAATACTGGCGTTTATACTTGATTTTTAATAAAAACAAAAATCGTCATTTTTGTTATAGCTTTTTAGCGTTTTAGCTATCTTTTTTTTAAATTTCAAAAATTGCCGGCCCCCCCCAAAGTTTTCAGCTATCAATCTATCTAGAAAAGCTCCAGCTATCTAATCGGCCCCCCCCCCCCAACCCCTCGGCTCTGGAACAACTATGATATGCAAGCGCCTCCCGAATGACTCCCGTATGGCGGAACTTTGCAGATTTTGTTTTGGTGACCTCAATTACCCCTTTTCCAAACCGTCAGTCACCATGCCTCTTCTTGTGTTTTGACCTCCAAAACGTCACTAATTGTCCCCAGCTAAACTAATGCTAAAGTGAAGACAAACATACCGCCTTGAAATTCGATCAATTCTTTTGATGATGTCGCGACGACACGACACGAAGCAGCAACCAGACAACGTAGCGCTTGCAAACGGAGCAGCGAGCACAATCGGACGTTCTGCGAGGCGAATCGTCACCTTATCTGCATCGGAAATGGTAGGCCAAGCTTTGGGACGCTCAAAAACTTCATCGCAGATGTTGTCGAAGCCTAAAATCAGTCGGTAAAACGGTCCAAAATCGACTGCTGACTAGGGTTGTTAAACAAAAATAAAAAAATTTTTTAAAGTGATTAAAAAAACAAAAAATGCCAATTTTTTTTTAAATTCGAAAAAATTTTCTCTAATATGCTCTGAAAACCTCAATTTTGGCACAATTTTTCGAAAGTTCAACAAAAATTTTCTTTGATTATACCTCGTAAAACCTTTAGCAGTCGATTTTGGGCCGTTTTACCAACTGATTTTAGGCTACGACAACATCTGCGATGAAGTTTTTGAGCGTCCCAAAGCTTGGCCTACCATTTCCGATGCAGATAAGGTGACGATTCGCCTCGCAGAGCGTCCGATTGTGCTCGCTGCTCCGTTTGCAAGCGCTACGTTGTTTGGTTGCTTGCTGCTTCGTGTCGTGTCGTCGCGACACCATCAGAAGAATTGATCGAATTTCAAGGCGGTATGTATGTCTTCACTTTAGCATTAGTTTAGCTGGGGACAATTAGTGACGTTTTGGAGGTCAAAACACAAAAAGAGGCATGGTGACGGTTTGGAAAAGGGGTAATTGAGGTCACCAAAACAAAATCTGCAAAGTTCCGCCATACGGGAGTCATTCGGGAGGCGCTTGCATATCATATGTGGTTCTTCGGACTCCCTGATTGATTTAGCACAACTTTGATTTTTGAAATTTTTTTTTAAATTTTTAAAAACAAAAAACAAAAATGACGATTTTTGTTTTTTTTAACAACCCTACTGCTGACGGTTTTACGAGGTAATATCTTTTAATTTTAATTTAATTTAATTTTTTTGTTTTAATTTAATTTAATTTAATTTTTAATTTAATTTTAATAAAGAAAATTTTTGTTGAACTTTCGAAAAATTTTGCCAAATTTGAGGTTTTCAAAGCATATTAGAGGAACATTTTTCGATTTTTTTAAATCGGCATTTTTGTTTTTTTAATCACCTTTTTAAAAAAAATTTTATTTTTGTTTAACAACCCTATGCCAACTACGGTATCTATTATATCGGCCCAACCCTGGAACAACTATAACGTAATGCATCATTATTAAAACAGGTGCATGTGCAGTGGCGGCGGTGGCCCCTGCCATAGTTGTTCCAGAGCCGAGGGGTTGGGGGGGGCCGATATAGACATAGTTGTTCCAGAGCCGAGGGGTTGGGGGGGGCCGATATAGATAGCTGGAGCAAATTTTCTAGATAGATAGATAGCTGGAAAATTTTGGGGGGGGCCGCGGGGGGGGGGCATGTGACTTTGGGGGGGGGGGCCGGTCAAAATTTTGAAATTTGATAGATAGATAGCTAAAACGCTAAAAAGCTATAAAAACAGCAAAATAATGCTAAAAATACACTAAAAATCAAGTATAAATGCGTATTTTATCTAAAATTAGCGAAATTTTCAAGAATTACGAGCAAAAATGGTCAATTTTGGTCAAAAATTGACTCATTTTATGTCTTCGAAGACAAAAATTTTTAGATAGATAGCTGGCTGAAAATTTTTTTTAGATAGATAATAGCTGAGCCGAAAAAACCTGTCTGACAGAGATAGGTTCGAAAATTTTTTGGGGGGGGCCGGCCCCCCCCCCCCCAGGCCCCCCCCTAGAACAACTATGGATATAGATAGCTGGAGCAAATTTTCCAGATATAGTCGGACTGGATAATTTCGGGCATTAGCTGATTGGCTGGTGCGTTACCGTAATCAGATTTAAACGCGGGCCATTCAAATTGCACTTTGCTTTTTTTAAATTTCTAATTTTTGAGTGTCTGTGTTGATGAATGTTTGAATTTTCAATGGACAAAACTTGTTTGTGATTTATGCAATGCAGAAAAATTAAAAAAAGTAAAGTTTAAGGCGAATTATTATTTTTTTCAGAAAAAAGAACGACGACGACGGTGACAAATGTAAATCAAAAATTTGGCCATGAAAGCTGCTGTTCCGTATTTTTAAACTGCAACAAATTGTCTATAAACAGCTCCAAGATGCAGAAAAACTAAAAGCAGCTGTTTCTAAAGGCACAAGTTCAGTTTCCGAACAAGTACGACGGCGACGGCAACGACGACAACTAAAAATGTTGTTGTGTTTGATTTTTAATTGAAAATTTTGTTCATGATGATTTATTTTGTGGGAAAATTTTGAAAGCAATCGGTTTTCAAACGAATATTCACTTTTCGAGCGTCGAGAGCGCATCACCGTCGCCGTCGTTCTTTTTTCTGAAAAAAATAATAATTCGCCTTAAAATGTACTTTTTTGATGTTTCTGTATTTCATAAATAATAAACAAGTTTTGCCTATTAAAAATCCAAACATTCATCAACACAATCACTCAAAAATTAAAAATTTTAAAAAAGCAAAGTGCAATTTGAACGGCCCGCGTTTGAATCTGATTACGGTAACGCACCAGCCAATCAGCTAATGCCCGAAATTATCCAGTCCGACTATACAGTCTATCACGCTAATATATGGAACTCGCTGATTGGTCGGCTCCTCACGCTCCGCACCCTGGGAACGGGATTCAGAAAAAATCATGTTTTTCATTGTTCAACGGTTTGTTTTCATTTATTTCATGCCGAAAAAACATTCTAAATAAAAAACTACAAAATTCCAAACGTTTGAATTGGTAAAAAATTAGTAAACTGAAGTTTTTTTGGTTGATTGACGGCGACGACGTCGTCGAGAATTTTTGCTTTCAAACGTACCGCTGGCCGCTGCTGCGTGTTCAAAACAAATTTAAAACAAACAAACAAAATAACAAAACTTGCTTCCAACGATTTCGACAGTTTTCATCCCGCTTTTAACAATTGATTCATTGGGTGCGCCATGTCCATTCATTGTTGTTCAAAGATTGTTCACATTGTCAATAAATACTGTCACCTGCTGCGTTCTTCTTCTCTGTGCTTCGGACACACAGTAGCGGCCAGCGGCGGCACGCTCTTTTCATGCCTAAAGGCAAAAACTAAACCAAAAACCATAGACGACGTCGTCGCAGTCAATCAACCAAAAAGACATTTTTTTGACATTGTGACCAATGCAAATTTTTGGAATTTGGTAGTTTTTTATTTAGAATGTTTTTTCGGCATGAAATAAATGAAAACAAACCGTTGAACAATGAAAAACATGATTTTTTCTGAATCCCGTTCCCAGGGTGCGGAGCGTGAGGAGCCGACCAATCAGCGAGTTGCATATATTAGCGTGATAGACTGTAGATAGATAGCTGGAAAATTTTGGGGGGGGGCCGCGGGGGGGGCCATGTGACTTTGGGGGGGCCGGTCAAAATTTTAAAATTTGATAGATAGATAGCTAAAACGCTAAAAAGCTATAAAAACAGCAAAATAATGCTAAAAATACACTAAAAATCAAGTATAAACGCTTATTTTGCCTAAAATTAGCGAAATTTTCAAGAATTACGAGCAAAAATGGTCAATTTTGGTCAAAAATTGACTCATTTTATGTCTTCGAAGACAAAAATGTTCAGATAGATAGCTGGCTGAGAATTTTTTTAGATAGATAATAGCTGAGCCGAAAAAACCTGTTTGATAGAGATAGATTCGAAATTTTTTTGGGGGGGGGCCGGCCCTCCCCAGTAGGGTTGTTAAAAAAAACAAAAATCGTCATTTTTGTTTTTTTTTTAAAAAAAAAATTTTTTTTTTAAAAAAAAAAATTTCAAAAATCAAAGTTGTGCTAAATCAATCAGGGAGTCCGAAGAACCACATATGATATGCAAGCGCCTCCGGAATGACACCCGTATGGCGGAACTTTGCAGATTTTGTTTTGGTGACCTCAATTACCCCTTTTCCAAACCGTCACCATGCCTCTTCTTGTGTTTTGACCTCCAAAACGTCACTAATTGTCCCCAGCTAAGCTAATGCTGAAGTGAAGACAAACATACCGCCTTGAAATTCGATCAATTCTTCTGATGGTGTCGCGACGACACGACACGAAGCAGCAACCAGACAACGTAGCGCTTGCAAACGGTGCAGCGAGCACAATCGGACGCTCTGCGAGGCTAATCGTCACCTTATCTGCATCGGAAATGGTAGGCTAAGCTTTGGGACGCTCAAAAACTTCATCGCAGATGTTGTCGAAGCCTAAAATCAGTCGGTAAAACGGCCCAAAATCGACTGCTAAAGGTTTTACGAGGTATAATCAAAGAAAATTTTTGTTGAACTTTCGAAAAATTGTGCCAAAATTGAGGTTTTCAGAGCATATTAGAGGAAAATTTTTCGAATTTTTTTTTAAAAAAAAAAAATCGGCATTTTTGTTTTTTTTTTAATCACTTTTTTTTTTTAAAAAAAAATTTTCATTTTTGTTTAACAACCCTACTCCCCAGGCCCCCCCCCCCCTAGAACAACTATGGCCCCTGCCCTTTAACACAGGAAAGAAAAAATGCAAAAACTAAATTGATCATTTTCACCTTATCAAAAAGGCTTGGCTTAGGGATTTTCAGATTAGGATTAGAACCCTGGAACAACTATAATGGATTTATTATTCATATATCGATGATTTCAGTCAGCAGTATAATTATAATATCTGATCCTCATCTGAGCATATCATCGCAATAAACTATCAAAAAGAACACTGAGCGCAAACGAATCTATGATGGAAGTACCACCGAGTCAACCGGCCGAGGCCTACGGCGCCGCAATGGCCGGCGCTGCGTTTGATCCGGCTGCTTTCGTCCGAAAACCGTCTACCCTGCTGCGTGCACTTTCATTTGTGAGTTTTCAGGTTTTTTGTTGACTTGCACTGGATGAATGGTTTTTGTTCTAAAATACAATTCTCAAAGCGTTTTCACGTTTGTTGTGTTAGCGTTACATCTGGAGTTAGAGGGGAAACTCTGGATTTAAAAAAAGTTAGTTTTGTTGGTTAGGTTGTTAGGTTTGTTTGAAGCGTCTCTTCGAGCTGTATTCAGCTATCAGCTGGTCCATTTTCAGAGCAATCCGCTGAACTATGAAAACGTAAATCGTGTTTTATTCAATTTTTGTCTATTTCGTAGAAGAAAAATTGCATCTTAAGCAGGGGCAATTTTTGACGTGTAATTAAATAATGAGTCGTTCTTAGTTGTTGCTCTTTACAAAATAACCAAAATTTGGCTGTGTTCATGTCCAAACATCCCTGTTTGCTGCAGCCAAGTCTGCACCGGCACCCCCACGGCCCAACCCCGTTCGTTCGGCCGGACCCCTCCTCAAGACACTTGGCTTCAGGTTCAGCCACATATGCTATCTGCCACATGGCGAGAGCTCGCTCTTCAAAACACCTATGTTTGTCTTTGGAAACGTATTGAATACACGTACCAGATTTCGCGATCACGTTGCGAGCAACTGACAGACGCAAGTTCACTAACACACACAGCAATGATGTTTCAGTTCTGTTGTGACCATGAAGTTATCGGGCATCTGAAAAACGGTTCTGTGGTGTGGTATGGTATTGACCAATACCTCCGTCCCAATCGTTTAACGTTAGTTATGTCGCACGACTCCATTGTGGGTCTGACCAAACACGCACACACATCAAACAGCGAAATCTTATAATTTGACCGACCTGCTGAAATGCAATTTCCGAAACGACATTTCAATTCAGCCCAGTCATTTCAACGCTAAAAATTGATTCCTGAAACTATCCAAATTGAAAAATATGTAGTACGATGGTCAAAATGACCGAATAATGACATGTAGCTAAAGTACACGAGGAAATTTAGGGAAAATTTTGGTTTGAACTTTCTTTTGAATTTTCAGAGCAAAGTAGACGAATTTTTTAAGTAAAAAACCAAATGAAAAAAAAACAAAAAAATTTAAAAAAACGTTTTTTTTTCAAACCCCCTAACTCTAGTTACATCACATGTTTGTCTTTGGTGGTTTTTGTTGTATAGTCACCCAAACCGCATGAGTTCATGTTCACTGTTTCGTTGTTTAAAATCCCAAACGGTTTACGTGTCAGTTTTCATGTGTCAAGCTCAACTGCACACTTGTCGAGTTAACGTGGCGCTGCCGCATTTTGACTTTAAACACCGATTTTTTAAGCTGAAAGCGTATCCTTAATTCAATAAGAGCACATTGCACACAACTCCAAGACGCCATAACCAGTTTTTTTCAATTCTTTGGCATCGGTTGTTGGGTCACAAAACGTGACTTGTTGATTTGGTTGTTTAATCTTCGCCACTTCTAATTATTCCGGCCTGTGGTGTACGTGGTGCAAGCATGCAAGCAGCTTAGCGTTGCGTTGTTCGCAGCGTACGAGTTTCAGTCTCGCATCTCGCGTGTATTTCATTTTGCATCATGTTTTCTAACTCGTACTACACATATTGCTTACGGAGCCTATTTTCGCGTGACTCAATTGGCCTCGTGATACTTTCGAAGAGAGTGAGCGAGCTGCGGTTGCTTTGCTGCATGTCTGTGTCTGCATGTCTGTGCTTATGTTTGTGTGCTTTCCACTGTAACTCGTATCGACTGTGAGACGTTATGCTGCGACGGCATTGCACAGGCGCCAGCTTTATTCGGCATCCACTCTGGTGTGCGTTTAGAAGCAGCCGGTGTCGTGCTCAGCAGCTTGAACCGGGAGGGGGGCACCTTGGCACATACAAGACAGCATGCTTGTGCTCGGATTGCACACGGCTGCGCAGAAGCTTGACTGAGCTCTTAGCGCAGTGGCGCGCTGTGTTCAGCGTGCAATAGCAACTGTCGGCTGAACAGCGTTTCCCGACTGAAATGACGTCTGTTCATGTTGCCAGCAAAACGAGGGGCTGACAATGACACAACGACGCGTGTTTATCAGAGAAAAAGAGAGAGGAAAGAGGGGGAGGGGGGGGGGGGGGAGGGGGGGGGGGGGGGGGGGCGAGGGGAAAGGGGGGGGACGTGCCTCTTTGCTGTTTTTCTCATCGTGTGGCTACGTGTGAGCGTTGTGTAGTGCTTCAAAGCAGCGATTTGAAAATCTGTTGTCATTGTAGAACTGGTGAATTAATGCCGAAATCTGCTCAACAGCACTGCACTCAAACACGATTTTGAATTTTGACCACCGAGTGAAAACAAAACACTTTTGTTTCAGATTTGCGCGCTCGTGGTGACGTGGTCGATTTCATCTGGAGGCTGGTATTTAGTGAGAGCTGATTATGAAATCTGTCTGTTTGGCTACAATAATTTTGGCTGTGGCTGGGGCACGGCCATCGGTGTTCTCTCGTTGTTTGCATCAATCATTTTTCTGGTCATTGGTAAGTTAGTAAAAAATTGCCTTTGAAAAACTAATTGGTTGGGATGCGACATTCATGAAGCAGTATTTTCTTGCGATTGGCTATTGTGATCATAACTACGCGTAATTTTTTTGTGAAAAGAAACCGCACGGTTTTAAAACTGTTTTTACCAGGGCTTTTTCTCGAAAATGCTTTTTAGCTTCAGAATATTGCTCTGGATTTTGCCAAACACACAACTGTGCAAGAAAAGCTGGATAAAACCTGTGCTTTGTGAACAATTTTGCTTTTCCCGCAAAATTGAGTGGTGGGTTCCACGACTGAAAATTGGATTTGTTTTTACGACTAAAAGTTCAGATTTTCTGTTGGTAAGCACGTTTTTTATTATTTGCTTAAAACGAAACCGGTTCAAAACCGGTTTCTTTTCATGGTAAAAACACGGTAAAAACCATAGCAACGCGGTCACAAAATGCTTCTTCATGAATGCCGCTATGCCCGGGCGTCGGTGCGGGATGCGTACGCCATTTAGTGCGCCAAGCGGCGTCGCACTCACCACGCCGGTGCACAGACATGATTTGAACGTTTCATTCAGCTGTAAACGATGGTTGGTCGATGTAGCACTATGCAGCCAGAGTTCCTATTTGTTTGCCGAGACAGTGTTTTAGTTGACTTCTGACGATTTAGTGATACAATTTGCAACAAAAAACGCAAATATAAATGTTTATTTGCAGACGCACTATTTTCGAAAATCAGCGCCATCAATACGCGCAGAAAAGTGGTGTTGGCCGATCTAGGCACTTCCGGTTTGTTCGGCTCTCATACGGAATGGCCGAGTAAACATGGCAGCTTTTTTAGGGGGCAAGGAACGCGCGAAATTTGAGTGACAGAAAAAAACCGTCCAGAAACCGAACTGTGTGTCAAATATGACGTGTTTTTTTAATGATAGGTCTTCGTGCTATTCTGTTCATTCTTTTTCCGTCGCACACATGAGATTTGAAATTAAGTTTTCATTTTTGAAAAAGACAACTCCTAGTCTGCGACTGATCCCGCCTGGATGGATGCCTTATTTATTCGGCCGTACTGTACTTAGTCGTCTCAATCGTCAACCGTGTTCTGTGATTGATGTCTAAAACTACAGGCGCGTTTGCGGTGCTGTATTTTCTGACATTCCTTCTGCTGACGAAACTGTGGATGGGCTCCGATCTGTCCAACTTGAACTACGACCCGAATCCGCCTCGCGCCGCGCTCGTCTTCAGTCTGTTCGCCATCGGCAGCTGGGTGCGTTCCATTTTCGTTGGTTTCGTTTGTGGCCACGATTCCGATGAAGAACACCCGCGAATCCCGTGTGTTCAACGCTGTTTGGTGAAACCGGTGTCCACAAATGCACTGCAGTCGCGAGTGCAGCAGCAGTGCACAGCGAGCTCATGTCACATTGCAGGGTGGCTTGACGTGGTTCGCTTATGGGCTGTACAAGCAGGGTGCCGCAAACGCGTTCGCGCCCGCTGCGTATGACACGGACTTCGCAGCAAACGCTGCCGTCCCACCAGGTTTGTTTCGTCGTTTGTTTTTTTTTTACTTTTTGCTTCGTTGGTTTTGTCGTATCACCAAAGGAGCGCAAATTATGCACAAAGTTTTATTTCATTTGAGCTCGCTGCTTGACTAATTCGTTCTGCACATCGTTCACATGCCGAGCAGAGCAGCGTGCCAATGCAAACGTTGTGTCTGTTGAGCAACATCGACTGTTTGCAACGGGTGATTGGTGGGTTTCGCATCAGTCAACAACAAACGTCCATTGCAGGTGGCCAGTACGGTGAGCCAGCGTATGGCGACGTTCCTCAGCAGCAGCTGCCGCAGTCCTATCAGCAAGGCTACTGAATGGAGTTGCTCATCAGAGAGTTGTGCAAAATCAAAATTTTACGTCATTCCTTTCATGTGTAGCTCATTATAATCAAAGTGGCATATTGATATTATTGTTTCTCGCTGTTTATCATTTTTGAGGACGTCGTCGTTTCTTCTAGTCGCACACACGCACATACTTTGGTCGGTTTTTGGAATTACTTAACGCTGCTGTTGTGGTTGTTTTTCATGTTTAGTTGTCTCGTTCCTTGTCAGTTTTCGTTCTACTAGCAGTTTATTGGTCGCGTATCTGTGCTTCCACCTTTCAGAATCGTGTTAGTTCATCAAACCAGCTTCCGATTGTTTAGTCCAACAAGTAGTTTTCAATTTCAAATGAAGGGTCCATTTGTTCAATTTAGGTTTTTGGGCATTTTTTATTTCCTTTTCATAACACTCCAAAGAACTTCAGATAAAAAATGCAGCAGCTTGTTATCTTGTTCTTGTGTCATTCCTGAGATTTTTTACTTGTCATTCAACGAATATTCGGTGGTATTTTCAATTATTTGCCATTTTCACAATACGGTTTGTTCGTTCGACTCACTTGTTCGTGTTTGTGATTTGCGATGTTTCACAGATTTCTGCCAAACATACTTTCACCGCAGTTATTTATTTCCGAAATGTTGTGACTGTGTGTCCCGGTGAGGCTTTACAAAACATTCCTATCGTTGTGCACCCTCGACGGTTGTTCGTCATTTTGTCGTTGTCGTTTCCCATTCATGGCATTTTTTGTTTGTTTGTTTATGTGTTTGTTTGTTATGGCAGTCATGAGATTTTCAGACAAATTGCAAAGTTTCTCAAAATGTCTTTATACTTTAGAAATCCGGTGCCGTTTCCATGCTAGCTCTCAGCAAATTTAGAAATGTTTGCGCACAAAATTTCGTTGTCGTAAGCCACAAGATTGCTATCAAAACTGTGAATGGTTGGATTTGCCGAGAGACTTGCCATTTTTGCTTTTGTCTGCACATGTTCTGCTAAGAAATGGATTTTCTTGTTCGAACTAATCAGGTATTTGTCGATAAAATGGTACAAATAATTGTATTGATGGTTTTTTTTGAACTTTTATTGCCAGGTCAGTACACCTGCACCAATGAGCGACATGGAAGTATTGTGTGGTCGAGAATATCATGTTGGATCTGTGGCTCATTTGATTTCAGTTTTTAGACTGTTTCGCCCAATCCAGTTTTCAAGATGACATCCACCAGCGGCAAACATCAGCAAGCGAATTTAGCGCAAAAATGGAAACTGGACATTGTCGTGCCGAAATGTAGGACTTGCAAGTTTGCTTTCTTTGGTTTTTTTGTTTGTTTCCTGCGAACAATTTCTTTCGAACTCGCAAAACTTTTCCATGTCGACTGAATCATGCGGTTATATTTTTCGTTGGTCATCTTGGTAACGGTGCACAAAGGGAAGGTGTTTCGTAATACACGAAATACAAGAAGTTCGCTGTTTTTGCGGTTTCGCCAGGTGGACGCATACCGCGGTGCCCCGCTGGCTCGTCAGTGCGACGGACACCAGGCAGAGAACTGCCGACGGTGTTTCACCACAGACAGATCTCATATAGTCTTAGTAAAACATGTCGGAATGCTACGCTTACTCCAACCGAGCAGTGCACGTTTGCCCAATTGTCTGTTGCATTGCAGCGTACCGCGCGCCCTCGTCGTCCTCAATCGAGCCGCCCGGCTACGTGCCCGGTCAGCAGGTGGTTGCGCACGCGTCCGGGCCCGAGAGCTCCAGTTCACGTGACGCCGCACAGCAGCAGCACCTGCTCAGCAAACGCGCCTGGGAGGTGGCGCTCGCGCCGCTCAAGGTCTGCAGCGTATCGTTCTCGTTGTTGTCAGGCAGTTGGCCACTCTCTTGCAACTGATGTCAATCAGCTCGGCCGTTGCGCCGAGAGCGGCATGGCTGCGTTTTGCCTGCGAGCTCCGCGACAAATGCTACACGTTTAGCGCCGCTGTGTGTGAGAGAAATGCCAGGGACCACGCCTGCCGGGATGCCAAGGAGCGTCGCTTGCCACGGAGGCACGCACCATGACGCACTCCCCTGTGTTGTTGCATCGTCCGGTTTTTCAGTGCAACAACAAGCTACACTCGCAGTTACAGTTGAACTGGGTGTACGTCAACATTTACACACACCGACGTTGCTGAACGTCTTTTATGCAAGTTTCGCGCGCTCCTTGCACCCTGAAGAAGGCTGCCCTGCTTAAACAGGCTGACTGTGTTTCACGGGTGTGTTTTGTGCACGTCAGGCGCTGCCAATGAATCTGTTCGTGATGTACATGGCCGGCTCGTCCATCAGCATCTTCCCGATCATGATGGTGTCGATGATGGCCTGGCGACCGGTGAAGGCAATCATGTCCACGTCACAGACGTTCAAAGGTGCCAACATCCGTTGTTCTGCTTGCATTCACGAAGTTTCCTTACTTTCCTACCAGTTGAACGGTTTTTTGTTGCGTTTGTTTCGTATCGTGTGAGGCGCGGCAGTGAACTCCCGCAATATAAACGTTTCTTTCGGTTCCACCGCAACTCGATGCGTTTGCTTGCCTTGCGGGCGTAGACAGGAAATTATCTGTGATGCGACAGTTCAAAAATTACCTGTGACTCTCAGTGATTCCTCACTCTGTCGTGTCTGAGAAGCTCGTGTGTATCTTCGGGAATTTTGAATTGCCGCGTCAACTATGAAACTAATTTCCTATCTATGCGCGCATTCAATCGCAGAACTGAAAAAAGTATATGTGATATAGACGACGACGCATACCAGCTCTCCTCGATTGGTATTCATATTTAAAAATTAAAAAAAAATTTTTTGATTTTCGATGAGTTGCTGCTCGCAATAAAGTGTCGTAGGTTCCTAATCCTAAATCTAATTCTAATCCTAAGCGAAGCCTTTTTGATATGGTGAAAAAGGATCAAATTTGTTTTTCCAATTGTGTGGTCACTGCAACCGGTGCTGAGCTGAGTACAGGTATGGAGGAGCAACTCGGCTCGTGTGTCGCGCAGAAGTGCGTCTTTCTGCTGGGCAATCTGGTCGGCATTGCTGTGGCGGTGTACAAGTGCAGCGCAATGGGACTGCTGCCGACGCACGCCAGTGACTGGCTGGACTTTGTGCAGCAGCCGGAGCGCGCTGAGCACTCGTTCGCTGGATGGGCACTCAGCTGACACAGGGGCGTTCGCAAAGTGCTTGGTGCCAGCCGCTGCACACTCGTATTATAACACAGTGACGTTGCACCACACAAGCACACAGGCACACGGTCCGTATTACTGCAGCGCGTCTGTGCCAGCGTGTCTGCTTGTCCCCGTGTGCAACATTGCTGTTTTTATTTCCGAGTACAATCGTCTTATACCAGCACTTTACTGTCAGGTTACCGGGTGTTGCCATGTGTCTGAGCAAAAATGATAATTTATTGCTAAAGAGTACGACGTCAAAAAAGTTACCGTTTGTTTGCATTGTTTCATTTCATATTTTTAATAATCTATTGTATTTGTGGTTTTGTAGCGTTCCCCGCAACGTGTTCGTGGTTTTATCCCGAAGCTGATCGAACAATAATAAATAAACTGATTCTCTGATTTCGAACAATTTTGTTGGGCTTACTTGACTTCGCTAAAACACAAACAAAGCAGCGATGAAATGAAAGCTTTTTGTGTGGTGCGACTGAATTCAACAAGAGTCGTCTACCAACTGAAAACCATGTTTTGCTCGTGAAACACTTTTTTGAAGCAAAAAAATGCAAAAGAAACAACTCGCCGCTATATGTTGAATTCAGTCACACGTCACATCGCTCAAAAAACTCATCTCATCGGTGCTCTTCAGAAAAAAATAAAATATGCGTGCAACGTGATGTTTCACGTCGGCCGCCAGACCAATACTAACATTTTGGTTTTTTGTCTTCGGCCTGGTTACACAGCCACTTTGGTCGGATGGTGCTGAAATTAGGCACATATCACATATAAGGTATTCTTTGAGGAACAGCTACTGAAAATTTTATTCAAATGGTTCATTGTTGGCGAGATATGAGCTATCAAAAGGTGGTACACTACTTATGCGCCACCCTGTACAAAATTTGAATTTATTTGATACGTACATTGTACAAGAACTATTCGACAACAATAAGCGGATAATTTTGCGTGAACACTTGTTATGCTTGTGCGTCAGCGTACGTTTGCGCGTGCTTGCTTGCTTATGACTGTGCAACATTACTTTTGTGTGTGGTGTACGTGTGTGTTATTGAAGTGCGGCGTCTTCGACTGACCAGGCACGTGTTCAGTTTCATAAAACACGCGCAAGCAATCGCCACTGTAGGCTGTGGGCGGAGTCCCTCCACAACACACGTGAACACATAATAGAACTTGTCTTTGGCATGACTGTACTGTTGAACAATTTTGAGAGGGATAAAAACAGGCATCATGCCGTGAGGAGTGAGGTTAGGAAGTTACCACCAACTGTGTTGCTATCATTATGTCATTGTTAAAAGTGTTGTGCTCAATAAATTGGATGTAACCATGGATGTTGTTTTTTTTGTGACCAGTCTCAGAGTGACAAAATCAGTTCATTGCGTACCACCATGGAATAGTTCTTTTCATTTTAAATTTTTTTAAAGAACTGTTATACTGTTTTTATGTTTTCTTTTATTTTAGAAATCTTACTTGACTGCGCTACATGCTTTTCACATGGTCATTTGACGACCGTTTGCCGTTATGGATTGGACTTGTTACGATGGATCGTAATCGCTGAAGCAGTAACCATCAACAAAAAAAAACTGCGAACGATGCGTCTCACTGTGAAACTGTTAGTGCTGTTGAAGTTGCAGCTGTTACTGGTGCTATCAATTGATGTGACATCAGCGTCAGACGAAGCCGTTGAATCTGAACTGTCGTTTTGCCCAAAGCCTTGCGACTGCAATGGCCTCACGGTGCTCTGCGCTGGGCGTGCGCTCTCAAAAGTGCCAGAGAAGTTGCCGCCACAGGTGCAAAGGCTGTACGTTCCGCATTGTCATTTGATTGTCATCACTTTTTCATACCGTTTTTCTTTCCGTTTTGTGCTCTTCATTTTTTGTCATTGTGTGTTATTGCGGTGTACTGACCGGGTCCATCGTTTCAGTGACCTTCAAGACAACAACATCGTTCACGTTCGCACGACAGACTTCGTTGGGTTGCGGAATCTAAAAGTTTTGTGAGTTTTTTCAGTGTTTTTTTAAAATGCAGCTTTATTAATTCGGTTCAGCACTGTTCACTGTTTAAACTGAGAAACAGGAAAACTGTTAGAATTGGGCTTGTTCGAACTATTATCATAGCTTGCCCATACTGGGTGTCAACAGGCAAAGAAATAAGCATCATGCGCACAAATTTCGGTGGTGTGAATTCGGCCAGTTTCAACAAAACGATGCCAATTCAAGCTATTTCCGGTTAATTTAGAAAGATTCCTTTGTGTCATGGTCATTTTAAATATTGGTTGCAGACAACTGATGAATAATGAATTGCACACCATTGAACGGGGCGCTTTCGACGGCCTGCAAAGTCTGCAACGACTGTAAGTAATATGCAGCGATTGAGTTTTATTGATTTGGAAACAAGCTGCATTTGTTACAAAGCGGCGATGGAAAAGTAAAGGGGTTGTGATGCTGTTTTTTTCTATTTCCGACGGCTAAATCGAAACCGATTGCGTTCACTGCCGGATGGTCTGTTCAAACACACAGTGGAACT
This sequence comes from Theristus sp. LFF4_11, assembly GCA_030248135.1. NCBI lineage: Eukaryota > Metazoa > Nematoda > Chromadorea > Monhysterida > Xyalidae > Theristus > Theristus sp. LFF4_11. The sequence goes on from JASANC010005246.1 coordinate 57,833, forward strand.
GCATCGATTGTAAGTCATTTTTTTTTGTTTTACCCGTTTAGACCAAAATTGCACCCGATTTGTATTTGTAACATGATGTCCAACAAATGGCTGTTTCTGCCAGGTATTGACGTTGATTTAACCAAAACGAAAACCAACCATTGAAATTGGCTCGACCCTTTTGTCTGGTTTCAAAAACTACCAAAAGTGGACCTGGACTCTTTTGCATAACGACATCGTCATTGAATTCGTAAATTTGTGACATTGAAAGCACTGCAGCAAACCAAACAAACCAGCCTGCAAATGGGTGCTGGTCAAAGTATCAGTTTTATCAAATCCAGCAAGCACATGGCCTTTTATTTGACATTTATCTTTTTCAACTCTTGTAGTTTGGTTAGTTCAGGAACGCTAAGTGGTGGTCACGCACTGACACTTGCGCTTGTGGTTCAAAAACCGAGTTATTTGAGCGTTATAATCTGCGAAACAAACAAACAAACAATTGAAACTGCATATTATTGCAAGTCTATTTTTCGCTCGGGCTGACGCAAATAACCAATTGAAGAAATGTAACCTTTCAAACTGTTTACTCTTTTTTATTCTTGTGTGAAACAGTTTGCCCATATTTGTGCGACTCCAACTATAATGTTAGCTCAACTACTTTATTTTGCTGTCGCGTTACAATAAGATATTGAGGTTTGGAACGCACTTTTCACCCTTTTCACCTCCAACACAGCCCAGCACAGTATGCAACAGCAGATAGCACGCTTGTGGATTTGTTTGCGCCAATTTGCAATGTAATTTCAGCAAACAAACAACGCACTTGGGAGAATATTTGGTACGCTCAAACTTTGCGTTTAAAAGTGAAGCTGAAAGGGTTTATGGCCTGTGTAGTTTTGGTTCCTTTTTATTATCCACTTTTGTAGGGCAGTATTCTGTATTTATTTTTACTCAACACGACAAATGCGAATTAAAGTCTCCTGAAACAGTTTCACATGTTTTATGCTGGAGGAAAAAACCCAGCCCACCAGACTGTTCTGTTCTCATGTAGACTGGTGAATCGAAAGTAAAATGATGTCTTTGAATGGTTTAACTTTTTGTATGAATTGTTATTTGTATCTTCGTGACTTAGTTTTCCTTCCCGACCAGCTGTCATTTCTGAAGATATACGTAGACCAAAAAATCCACCAACTTTAATGTCGCGTTTTTTCAGTTGCATCTGTGTATGTAGAACGAGACCTTGAACAATTTGCCATTGATGTTCATGTTTTCATGTGATAGCGACCGAACACACTGTTTACTCAATATAACAATACTCGAGTAACAGCGCACAAAACGCAGAATACTGATGTTCAAACGACGTGTATCGTATTCTTGACCATATTTGGCGCCCATCGGTTTGATTTATTTCAACGTTGCTGCTCGTGAGTCTTGAACTCAGTCACTTGGCACAGTGAGGGGGTGGTATGGAGAAACAGAAAAAAACGGACACGTCTAAACGGAAAATGATGGACGCTGCAGCAGAACAATGATTGATTCACGGTCAAATGCGTTTAGGCTCGAGACACCAGCAGCACGCGCACATTGCTGCTTTGTTTATGCCGATTTTTTCTGCCGACTTCTTTTCGGAACGCGATACGAAGTTGTTTTTTTCTCAGTGGTGGATGAAGATATTATATTCTGTTATTGTTAAATTTTCTTTGATGACTTCGTTCTCGTGACGTGACTTGTTTTATTGTAACGTTTTGCGCGCTTCATTTCATTATCACCGTCACCTTGACCACCGAACTGTGTTCTGTACTGACAGGAAACGGAAAGTTTGTGCAAATGTGCGATGAATGAAGGTTGCGAGCGACTCAAACATTTCAGCAGGCTTGAGTAATTTTCTACGGAATGCCGTTTAGCGTGTGATGAAGCGGAAGCAATGCGTATGACTGGTGTCTAGGGTGTAGACTGCGATTGCTGAAGTTGTCTCAAAGGAATATATCAAAATAGTTCAAGTCATGTGTTTATTATTGACTGACGTAACGAACATACCACTTGGGCCCATTAAATTATTGTGGTTTTCGTAGAATTTGTCTACAGTACTACCAACAATATGTTTATGTTTACGTTGTTATTGCTGCTGATCGTTCAATATTGCTTATCTTTTTTGCGGTCTTTTAATGGGAATATACACATGTAAACTCAGAAATAACACGTACTAACCGACATATATTTTATCTACTGCAAGCAATTGAGCGCTTTTTATGTCATTTCGAACGTGAAATAGTAAAACAAACAGTGTGGTTTTTGCGAAAATTTTGATTGCTCTTTTGTTTCTTGCTAACGTATTCACTTGGTTGGACTACTGAAAATGGGAAATATCGAATACTCAGAATTAAAAATACATGTCGCAGAAATGTTGACCGCCAAATTCAGATCACAAAAACTGCTTAGTGATGCGTGTAATGGTAATGATAGAACGCAGTTGAAGCAATCGCACGGATGGGCTACATGGAACAAGTTTACTTTTGACTTGAGCATGGCAGAAGTAACGCCAAAATACAGAAATATTGCTTGTAAATATGGCCATCTCGGGCAAGGGAATTCTTCTTTTATGGGTGGTGGTTTTGGAGAACGAAAAAAAATTAAAAAAACATAACAAAAATTTGGAAGGAGAAAAGTTGTTTTGAGGCCGAATTTACGATGCACAGCGTTCAGCAAACAGAAGGACAACAATCTGCCAAAGGTCTTGTAAATTGAGCGTTTTTCGTTGCCCAATTCTGTGCTGATGTTTTTTTTCAAAAAAATGAAATTTCTTGGTAAAAAACATTGCCGCACTGTGAGTTGTCGTCGGTAAAATTCACAAGGAGCAGTGCTAGTAACGTGTAAGCATGCGGTATTGTTGACGACTTCAGATGAGAAACAGTGTGCACGTTTTTTTCAATAAATCGTTTTTTTTGCTAGTGCCATGCTTCAATTATTTTACTGAGTCTGTCACCAACCACTCCAACATTTCATTAAATTTTAAACTCCACCAACATTCCACCGTGTGCCAGTAACAAGTATACACCCGTCACGTCACCACATCAGCACACACGCGCGTCAGCACCAAAATACCAACGGAAACCAAAATGATTGAGCCATCAAAACGAACGAAAACCAAAAGTGCGAACCAAGACGATAAGCATCAGCACCAAACAAAACAAAAGCCAGTAACCCGAACCGGTCGGCACCAAAAAGACCATTGTCGCAAAAACATTCGTATCGCTCTGAGATGAACCCAACAAAACGACAACTGTCAAAACGGCACGTTTAATACGCCACTCAGAAACAATAACACGCTGACACTTTGGGCCAATGCACTGCCATGGGTGTCTGTCTGTCCAATGCCGCCAGCCGGTTTCCTATGCATATGAACACCATAACAAAGTCTAAAATTCCGTTTCAATACGACACGATTTCAGTAAAGCGCATTCATAGCAAGTTCTCTAGTACGAATTTACCAATTTACAACTATTAGCGAGTAATTCGCGCATTTATCCAGACAAGCACGTTTGCACAGAAATGTTCAGGAATGTCTGAATCGCACGAAAACCAAATCGATAACGGATTTTTTTACAACCGCTTGATATACTAAGATTCGGCGTTCGTATTGTAGTCGTAAAAAGGGGAAGTCAATGGTGTACGTCTGTCTATTCTAATAGAGTTATTAACGTTCGCAAACATTTGCCCTACGCAAAAGTCCATATCCATACGGTCGTAATAAATGAGCTGTCAGCTGTCCTTATTCAAATGGCACACACTCACATTCACATTGTGCACACAATACTTTGTTTTGTAAAATGTCTTATTTGCCGCTGTCAATTTAGAGAGACACAGCGTGTTTTCAGGGTTACATCAGTGTCACTCCTGGCTCCCGGTCGACGAAGCCGTTTGCATTTTTGCGAGGGTGTTGAATTACACACGCACACAGCATGACTTAAAGACAAGTCAATAAATTTCGTTTGTTTATACACGTAAACGACGAAACACAGGTTTTCGGAGGGGGAGATCTTCCAGATGCGTGGAACTGGCTTTCAAGAAAGTGAGATGGCTCTGTTTGATATTGAATTTCTTGTCTTTTACAGTTTACGGTTTGAATTTTCTCACATGCAATTGTCAATAGATATTTGTATCAAAAATCTACTTCCCGTTCTATGACTGCAAAACGCCAAAAATCGTTGTTCAGATGCAACACTTGTGTTTGTTGCGCAGTTTTCGTGCAACACAAGTGCAGCAGATGTTGTGGCACTTGAGCAGCCTGCGGAAACTGCTTGTTTTTGACCACTCGCCAATCATAACAAAAGTTGAAGAGCAACACTAATCGTGCAATGACTCAATAAAACGTTTCGATTACAATGCAAACAAAAATGAGAAATGAATGTGTGCGGAAAGTAAAACTTTATTCCAAAAAACGGTCAGACTTTCTTTCACATCAGCAAATTTTGTTGGTTTATAATTTGAATGATAAACTTGACACAATCGAGCTCGGATTTTACGTTTCTTATTCTGTGCCATGAAACTCGGTCGCAGCCTGTGAACGATTTTGAACAAGAGCAAAATACTTTCCCGCAAATTCAGCTGCGTGATTATCTTATCAGACAAGAGAGGCGGCAAAAAACATTATTCATTTCAAAAGTCACAAAGATTGATTGACAGGTTTTGAACATCGCACACAACACGACACCTCTTGTTCAACTTCAACCTTTGTCGGGGCGCCCACTATTTGTCTTCGAAAGTCCCGCGACGCAACGCGCATCTGTGCATTTTCGTTGCTTTGTGTGTTTATGAGTTTTCCCAAATTTCGGCGGTGCAAATGTTTGTGATTTTTTTAAAGATTTTTTTGTAAAGTGTGGATTTTTTTATTTTCATTAATTGAAATTGTGTTGGATTACTGCTGATTCTTCATTGTCATTCAGTGAACGAAACAAAACGTAAAGCCAGAGCCGATTTGGTGTTATAATGCCATATGACCAAATTTTGGGCTATTTTGGCTCGAGCAGGACAGGATTAGGACACTTGTAGTCAGTAAATCCCTTTTTCTTGAAATACGATGCATAAAATCTAAAATCCTTCGTGCGCGACTCACGAGGATACTGTATGCATGGACAATTGCGTGCATTCATGTTAATGGGCATATTTTATAAGAGCATCACATGCTCTGCTACTGAAATCGTACTCAGGGTTGAAGTGATCTTCCGTGAGATTCTCAATTATTGCAAATTGAACGCGAAATAGAGTTCAGAGATGCCATTGCGACGGACTGCGATTGGTTATATCGACGCGGGGAAAAAAAATGTCTGGAGAATCCACTTCGGTGGTTCAATGGGCACTCAATGAGTGTGTTTGCTGTTTTTTGGAACCCGGAAAACTAAAATTCATTTGGTTTTCATTGTACATACTTTTATGCATACTTTCTTGTACCGCTCCGTTTTTTCTGGAATATGGTGCCTAAAGTGACCACAAAACCGCACATAACCGCAAATGTGTAAATAACGAACAAACAGGCGTATCCGAATACGACAGTAGTGACGATAATAAATCCTAATGATAACAATCAGACCCAATAGACGGACACTGAATTCGGTGGCCATATTTTCCGCGTTGACATTGAGCAAGATGTTTGTGTATCGTGCACCGTATGTACCAAACTTGTGTATCTGTTGCTGCATATACATTTACATACAAAAATACGGGGGCATTTCTGTGTGTACACAAGTGGTTGCAATATGTCTGTGACAATTGCCAACTGTGTTACAGGGGGACACAAGAAACTTTGCGGCTGGGAAATGTTTTCAAATAATTTGGCGAAGCGAAAAAGTGACAAAGCACAAGCAAGCCGACCCAACTCTTAAAAAACGGAATGTTTCAGAACGGTCAGATTTCAAACGCGTGAAACAAGTTTTGCTTTTGCTTCTCTCACGTCGTTTTCGTTTGCAATCAGCGATACTTTTAAAACACCTTGTTTTCTTGCATAGTCAACACTGAAACTTGCATGATCAATGTGAAACGGATTTGCACATGCAGATTTGTATACACCCTGTTGATCAGTGACAAAATCGTGGAAAACACACTGACTGACAAATAAACTGTTTTTTGTAATGTGTGATCAAGCAATGGGAAAATGTTCAAACGTGATGTGATAAGCATCTTTGATCGGAAAATCTGTCCGTTCAAGATGTTCGCAGTTTACCACCCCGCAGTTAGGTCATCCTGGGTAAACGTAAGGGAACAAGAATAAAAAGCATGAAACAACAAAATAATGCGAAAAACAGCTTGCGGGAGCAAGACATACAAGTTGAACAAGACTATTCCAAATAGTTTTTATTTGTTTACTTATTTTTTTATTTAATAACTAAGTTTGTCTTTACTTACAGAGACCTATCGCACAATCTGCTGACGATCCTGCAGTGGCATGCGATGGCTGGACCAAGAAAAATAAAAAATCTGTTAGTGAATTTTTTGGTCTGAAAACAGAAAACAAACTCATGTTCAATCAAACTACGTTAAACTTTGTTTAACCAAAACAGTTTTCTTTCAGTCAACTCGATAATAACTTTTTGACGTGCATCGATGATGAAGTGTTGCGGAATCAAACTGAAATTGAAATTATGTTCGTTGGTTTTTTGAATTTATATTTGATTAAAATTAATTGAAGTTACGAAATAAACAAAGTACTGTTTCTGCAGCACACTCAACAACAACAACCTCACGACGCTCAACGGCCAGGTGTTCGACCAAATGTCCAATCTCAGAACACTGTAAGTTTTTAGATTAAAAAAATTCTTCCACAATCTTTCCCATTTGTCCACAAAGTTCCTAGTTTTGAATTATCCATTTTGAAAATGATGTTTTTTTGTTTTTGTTGTTCAACACATCAGTCAGTTATTTTTGTGAAGCATTTACAGTCGGTTGCATGAGAATCAGTGGCTGTGCGACTGCCAACTGAAAGCGCTGGTGCAGTTCATTCAGTCTGAGACTCGCTTCGCCCGCAACATCCGCTGTTCCGCGCCGCATTATCTGGCCGTTGGTTTTTATTTCAACACCAAAAAATAAGCCCAGGGCTGCCTATGCTACACCGGGTATCTATGGCTTGTCCTAGCTCAGTCCATAGCCTTATTTTTACGTGAAGACTATTTTACTGTATCCCCGAGTGAAAGTTTTACATACACAACAACAGAAACATCCAGCATTTCAAACAGTTCTTCATTTTCTTGCATTTTCAGGGGCATCAGTTGGAGTGGCCAGCCATTGTGCCACTGTTGATGTGCACTGGTCGGCAGGCGCCTTCATCGGCCGCACAGTCCAGCTGCTCCAACAGGCCCATCTGTCCACCAGCGTGCACTTGCACCGGTAAAACCAGCGCTGTTTTCACGTCGTTGCAACGCATTAGAGATTGGTTTGACAAAAAAATGAAAAAGACACTTTTTAAAATCTTGTTCACCAATTCATAACAAGAAACCTGACAGCAACGCTGGAACGGGGTTTTCGTTTCAGCTGCTGAAATCAAGTTTTTCGCTAAAATAAATAAATCGCTTATAACGATCTTCGCACTTTGTCCAGAAACGACGGTCGATTGCCGCAGCCGAGGTCTTGCTCATATTCCGAAGAATTTGCCGTCCGACATCACTGAATTGTGTGTTTGATTTAAAATTTTAAAAAAGACTAAAACGATTGATAGATTAAGCAATTTTTTGATTCTCTGTTTTTATTGCAGGCGATTAGAACAAAACGACATCAGCTATGTGCCAACCCGGTCGTTTGAGTATCTGAAATCATTGCGGAGACTGTTAGTTTCAGTTGGACACAGTTTTCTTCTGACTAGAAAAAAAACTGTTTGATTAACAGTAAATTTATTGCTTTTGTTTTCTGCAGAGATCTCAGCAACAACAAAATTGAAGAAATTGCACCTAACGCGTTTGACGGGCTCGACGCACTGACCTCATTGTGAGCGCTGCTCGTTCGTTGGTTTCTTTTTTTTTGCTTTTTAAGATCTTGATAATGATTTTCTGATGGTTGAATTCCTTTAGAGTGCTTTACGGCAATAAATTGGTCCAGCTGCCCAGTAGCGCGTTCCGTGGGTTGAAAAATCTTCAGCTTTTGTGGGTTCATTCAATTTATAATTTTTCAAGTTTTTAATCGTAGTTTGTTAAATAATTTTTTTCAGTACAAAACTTTGCAACCGACTGATTTTGAAAGCCTACACTGTATTTTATCTTCCTTTTTTTCAGACTACTGAATGCCAACCGATTGCAGTGCATCCGTTACGACACGTTCTCCGAGTTGACCAACCTGAATCTGTTGTATGTTTTGTGAACTGTATTTTTGTTTTGAAACAGATTTGTAATTATATACTGAAAAGCTACGCAAATACAGGTCACTGTATGACAACAACATCAAATCGCTTGGCAACGGAACCCTGAACGCACTGAAGAATCTTCAAACACTGTACGTTAGAATAGCAATGACAAAAACGTATTTATCAAATTTGTATTCAATTCAATTCAATTGAATCAACAAAAACCAATAGAAGGTTTGGGGATTTGGTTTTTTTAAGCGGGGTTGGGGGCTGTGAGCCTAGTTAGGCAGGCGCGGGAGAACTGAGTAAGGGGAGGAAAAAACCTAACGACGATGATAGCGATGAGCAAAATTGTCGATTTAGGTTCTTTCTTACTGAAGGCATTGTAAGATTAGAATCAGAAGAAGTAGTGACAAAGATGTTTGAGCGAATCAAATCGTTAAACCGAAAAAGCGAACCGGTAAACTGTTTTCAAAATTGTCAGCCATCTTGCACGGAATCCACTGGTGTGCGACTGCAATCTGCGCTGGCTTGGCGAGCATCTGCAGACGCAGCCGATTGAGACCAGTGGCGCGCGCTGTGAACGCCCCGAGCGCGTCAAACGCCGTCGACTGGCGCAGTTGCAGCCGGCCAAGTATCGTTGCAAAGGTACTGCATCTCGTATTTTCCGGCACTTGCCCGCAGATTACAGCAATAATTTTAATGAAAAACGCGATTGGAATGTGTTGGAAGACTTACTTTTTACCACAAACAATGATTGGTATCCAGATGCAATGATGTTTTGATTATCAGTCAGATTCTGTTTGCATTCAATTTGTTTCACCCAATCCCACCTCGACGCGATTACGTACCTTTCTTGTTTTCAAATTTCGCTGTGACAGTTTTTCGCCGTGTCTTGCACTGCATTGTCCCTATGAGCACAAATTGCTGCAGGCTCCGAGCGGCACGTCACTGCCGGCGCCGGCGAGTGTCGCCTCGACCACGAGTGTCCGGTGGCGTGCAAATGCGAGCACACTACGATCGACTGCAGTGGCGCAGGTAAACGCCAGCTGATTGTTACCGCTCGTGGCCTGGTGGTAGTGCGTTCGACTACAGTCTGTGCGCTCGGAGGATCGAGCCCCGCCGAGGGGTGTATAGGCAGTTAATGTCAGAGAAAACACGATGGGCGCCCTACTCAATGGCGTTCTGTACGCTTCTCTGGATAAGCCCCGGCTAAAAACATCGCCTAAAAATCACAACAACAACAACCACAACAACAAAAAGCTGTTGTGAAAACAGCTGAGATATCAGTCGAAGTTGGCGGAACATGAAATGTTGCTGCTGATGATGAAATCATAATGAACTGACATGCTGCTGAGCGCGCAGATCTACTCACGTGGCCCCGTCCGATGCCCCGGTTTGTGACGCACTTGAGCATGGCCGACAATCGACTGGCCGCCGTTGACGAGGCAGACGTGTTCATGGGACTGAATGCGCTGCGAACGCTGTGCGTCACACACTGCTGCTATTTGTGATCATTGATTGCTTGTTGCTGTTCAACTCGCAGTCCACTGTTGCTGCAACACTCACATTTTTGTCTCTGTTTTTGCTGCTTGCAGAAATCTGAGCGGAAATTCGATCGAAACAGTCGCGGTTGCAGTGTTTGAAGGCGCTACGAATCTCGAGACGATGTTCGTTGAATTTGTTTCGCTTCGAGTGTCAATTGCATTCTCTAGCGCTGGACTAAGGAAAACGTTACTCCATACTTGGGTTGAAGTGTTACAAAAGACAATTGATTTTACAAAAGAAAGTTAGATTAAGGTCTAGCGGAGTAAAAAACATAGTGGAGCACTTTTCAAAAGTTTTTCACAGTGTGACGGTGACCAGTTCTTTTTTTTCTCGGGAAAATCTCTGTATTTTTTCTTTATTCCAGTGATCTTAGTCGAAATGAGTTGACCGAAATCAATGCTGATATGTTTGCGGGAGTTCGAAAACTACGTCATCTGTAAGTGAGGCAAAAGGTTTACTGCTTTCCATTGCACAATTTGCTAAACAAGCTTGATATTCGTTGCTAACAAGTTTCTCAACTTATCCTTTCTTTGTCACTGTTAACGTGCACTTGCCACTTCCTGTAGATGTTAGCAAATGTTCAGTCCAGTTTTTATCAGTGGTAGTATACAGAACTCAACGTTGCACATATTCTGCTGGCTTTTGCATATTTTTCCAACAGTTGCATGCTTCAGGACATAATATATCCCATTTTTGAACGTGCTTCTGTCTCAAATTGATTTGTGTAGCTTTAGAGCTTTTGCGTTGTTTTCAATTTCAGCAATGTTAGTGCCAACCGCATCGTTGGAGTGGAGCCGAATACATTCAGTACAAACAGCGAACTTGAATTACTGTAAGCAATGCACCAGCACCACGTCGACTGCACTCTCTTTAATGCTCTGTTCTCTGAGCTTTTTTTGCTTGCTGTGTTTCACCATTGCACACACGAGTTTCCATTGTGATTCTTGTTTTGTTTTCATGTGACAGGTTTTCTTGATGTTTTTGATTTCTTGTTTTCTCGTGCAGATCTCTGTCGTTCAACCGTATCAGATGCATCGCTCCGGGAACTTTCGACGAGCTCAATGCACTGCAAGATTTGTAAGTCGAAAGAGCTGCGCCTACACCCACTTTATATTTTGCAATGCGTTTTTTAACTGTTCGGCTATTCTTGAACAATGAAACCGCAAAAACATTGTTTCAACACCAAGCGCAAACCGTGTCTTATTCAGATATTTGAACGGCAATGAGTTCGTGTGCAATTGTCACATGGATTGGTTTGTCAACTTTCTCAACTCAAAAGACGCAATGATCAAAGGTCAACCGGAATGTGCAGAGCCGTCCGACTTGAGTGGATCGCAAATTAAATATGTGAATCTGAGAGAGCTACGCTGTGATAATGGTGAGTCAGTAGTGGGTTTGAGCAAATCAGTTCGTGAAATGTGTCCGAAGAATTGTTCTTTCGATACATGTTCCGTTCCGGTTTTTCAGCCAGTCAATAAATCTCTGTTGAACCGATGTGGCTACATTTAGTTTGGAGAACATTTTCGCTTTTGTGTCCTTTTGAGAACACGCAGCAACACCGTCGACGTGCCTCGCCGGCGGCCGCTACTGTCCGTCCGGCTGCAGCTGCGCCGGCACCGTGGTGCGCTGCTCTGCCAGTGCACTGACGTCGTTTCCGGTCGGCATTCCGACGGACACCGCCGAGCTGTACCTGGACAACAACGAGATCGAGCAGCTGCCGGCGCACTTGCTCAACACGCTCAGTAAACTCGTGAAATTGTGCGTCCCCGCGCGGTTGTGGTAGTCTGCGTTTATGAGTGAATCATGGTTTGTGAATGCGTGCGTGTTGCAGGGACCTCAGCAACAATCGAATCAATGTGCTCGAAAATGACTCCATGAGCAATCTGACTCAACTGAACACCCTGTAACAGTTTTGCGCGTTTTGTTGTTAGCTGATCACAAACGGAATGAAATCCCCATGTACGTACTGCCTTTAGAATCCTGAGTTTCAACAAACTGCAATGCATCGAGCCGCGCGCGTTTGCTGGCCTCCGATCTCTGCGCATCCTGTCGCTGCATTCGAATGACATTTCGGAACTGCCCGAATCGGCGTTTCACACAATCAAGAGCACACTCACTCACATGTGAGTAACTCCGAAATTTTGTGTGCAGTTTTCAGTTTTTCAATGTTCCATTTTAATGCGACCAATGACTGTTTCTTTTGCGATTCAGCGCGCTCGGAGCGAACCCATTGTACTGCGACTGTGGGCTGCAATGGCTGAGCACCTGGGTGAAACGGCAGTACGTTGAGCCGGGCATTGCGCGCTGTGAGCAGCCGAAACGACTCGACCAGCAGCTCGTGCTCACTGCGCCGACCGAGCAATTTGTGTACGTTTGTGTGGCATGATGACGTTTAGGCTTTGAAAAGTATGAAAGCAACGAAGATGCGTTGGCAAATTCAGCTGTGATGACCAACTCGAGACGAAGCCGCTGCACGTGCGCTCAAAATGCGACGCTTGCGTCACGGAGCCGTGCGGCACGCACGGCCGCTGCGAACGGCGCTCATCGCGGACGAACGCCGCCGAACGATACCAGTGTCGCTGTGAGCCCGGCTGGCACGGCACGAACTGCGAGGCGGCCATCGACGCCTGCTACGGACAGCCGTGCAGCAATGACGCCACCTGTGTCGCGTTGCCGCCGCACGGACGATTCCGGTGCGGCGACTGCAATGAAAACTGCCTTTATTGTTTTTGTGTAACATCATGAAAATTGTGAAAATCAAAAATTTTTATTCGAAAAAAACCGTCTTCTAAAATCAAAAATTTCCATTCAGAGAAAAACCGTTTTGCGTTGCCCGATGAGTTCAGGTGCGACTGCGCGAAAGGCTTCGCGGGCGTGCGCTGCGAGACGAACGTGGACGACTGCGAGGGGCACCAGTGTCGCAACGGCGCCACCTGCGTCGATCTCGTCAACGACTACCGATGCGAGTGCGCCTTCGGCTACACCGGCTGGGACTGCGGCAAAACGATCGAGTTCTGCTCGACACAGTTCAATCCGTGCAAAAATGGAGCCGTCTGTGTGCCGAAGCAGCTCGGATACAAGTGCGACGCTTTCGTTGTTTCCGCTCGTTCCGGTTTTATTTGTCCGCGTGTGCAACCGCGTTTGCTTTCACAGGTGCGTCTGTGCGCTCGGGTTCACCGGTCGCAACTGCACGGAGAACGTCGACGACTGTGCGGAAAACCTTTGCCAAAATGATGGAATTTGCGTGGTTAGGCAATTTTTTGAACTGTTCAATTTCATTTTCTCCAGCGCACTGCACATACAGTATACTGTAGATGTAAACGTTTCGATCTGCAGGATGGCATCAATTCGTACACGTGCCGCTGTAAGAACGGCTACAACGGGCGCTTCTGTGAAATACCGCCAATTTCAAATGCCCTCTACCCGCGAACATCGCCGTGTCACGAGCACACGTGCGCGCATGTGAGTCCATCGAAAATAATAGTTTAGAGAAGAATATCGCTTTGAAGTTGCTGCTTCCATATCGATTCGAGAACCCGAAGGTACTAAATTCTGGTGCAACCTTTTTCGACGCCTGTGGGTCGCGTGCGCCAGGGCTTCCCACTAGAGACCAAGCACACCTCTATGTGGCGGCCTATGTTTGGGCACACCTGCAGTGCTTGCCACTCAGCCGTGTTCTTGTGTGCTGCGCAGGGTTTCTGTCTGGCGCAGCAGCACAACGACTCCTCGGAGACAGCGGTGCTGTGCGAGTGCGCCACTGGCTACGCCGGAGAGCGCTGCGAGCGGCTGCAGTCGGTCGGCGTGTCGAGCGCAGAATCGAGCTTCGTCGAGGCCGACCCGTGGCCGCTCGGCGCCGCCGCCGGCAATCTGACGTTCACCATCGCAACGCAAAAGTCAACCGGTCAGTCATCAACCTTTCTATTATTACATTGACGGGCTTGGAAATGGGGTGAAACTCGACGCGCCTGTGTTGTCCGATTTTGCTTGGACTAAATGATCGCGACGACCTTTCTAAACATTCACAGTGTACATATCTGCAGGGGTTCTCGCGTACTATGGTTCGCAAGAGGCGTTTGTGGCGGCAGAGCTATTCGATGGACACGTCAAAGTAGCTGTTGACGTCGGCAACCACCCGGCCAGCCACTTGTACAGCTTCGTTCGTGGTCGGTGTCGTTGCGCCGTGCTTTTCTAGTGTCTCATGGGACGTTTCAATAATCTTAGCTAAAAAGCCACGAGACGAAGAACTACTTCTTGTCTATATGAAAATGAAACATTTTGCATGTTCATTTTGTATATCGCAAATTATCGTGAGCCAATAAAGGCCAAAAAGTCAATAACGGTTGCTAACTTTTTAATTGCTTGCATTTCCTTTTTTCACAGTGGACGACAGTCGTGCTCACCAGGTGCAGTTGATCTGCAACGGTCAAAAGTTGACGTTGATCATTGATGACGGCCAAGCGCGTTCGGTGTTGAACGAGGGCAAACGAACGCAGTTCCGCCTGAGCAACAAGCAGCCGCTCTACCTGGCTGGCGTGCCAACGGCTGTCGCCGACGTCGCACTCGACAATTTTCATTTGCGCGGCGCCGAAAGTTTTGACGGTACCGAACGCTTCAGTCGTTTACCGTCAGCCAACAGTTGTTGCGCCATTTATGCACCGTGTGGCACTTTAACCTGGCATGCTGATTAGCTGCGCCGAGCCTGCTTAAACCAATCAGAGAGCCCAATTCAAATGCAACCAATCCGCTGGTTGCATCTGATCTGTTGTCAGACCTTGTTGTTTCTGCAACATGTCACACAATCACAAATGCATCAACTTGACCCAATGCAGGCTGTTTCTCGGATGTGTGGGTGAACGATCAACCGATGGATATGGCCGCATCACGTTGGACGGGCAAGGTGACAGCCGGCTGTGCGGAGGCACTGGACGTTTGCCACGAGCATCGCTGTGCGCACGGCACGTGCCTGCCAGACGCACGCAACACGTTCGCGTATACGTGCTCGTGTGCCACCGGATGGCACGGACAGTTCTGCGATCAACGTTCGTTCGCTTCGCTTGATATTGCTTGACAAAAGACGCATTCAGATACAAAATAGCGACTCCGAGGTCCTGATCTTAAAACAGACGCTGCTTGTGACAATGCAGGTGTTATAGCAGGCTGACTTTAGACCAAAATTATGGTTGGCGCAGATCAGTTGTAAGGAGAAACAGAAAAAATCAGAAGAATCCTAATCATAAAATGTGTGAGTTATGCGGCACGTTTCGTTGCGCATCGTCAAAATGGCAGTTGTTCTCTTGTGCTCTCATTTCTCGGTCCGTCCGGCAGCAATGGTAGTTTGTCCATTATTGCTGCTGCAAACTATGAACCGTCTGCGTGCACCCCAGTTAGCCACGGTTGTAACGTTGCACAGTCGCCAGCGAACGAACACACAGGCTTTATGAGCGAATATGATTTTTTATTTTGGTCCCGGGACTCAATGCGCACATAGATGGGTAAGCAGTCTCATGCACGACGCGGGAATTCAAAATTGGCAAACGGATCCGAGTCCCCTAAATAAGGCCGGGTCACTTAGGCTATTCTGAATTACCAGATAAAGATTGAAGCTAGTTTCCTTTCACGTGCACAACCGCACTGCGTCGCAGGTCTTAAAGAAAAGAGCATACGAACGCACAGGCACGGAGTACTGCGTGAAGCGTCGCACGCACACCGTGTACCGCACCGCCGACGGCTGTCGGACACGCCGCCCGGTGAAGAACGGCCAGTGCGAGGGCTGGTGCGGCGACCGCTGCTGCACGCCCATTCGCACCAAGCAACGCCGCCTGCGTCTCGCGTGCCCGGACGGACGCACCGAGCGTCAGCTGGTGACGATCGTGCGAAAGTGCGCCTGCAAGGCAAACTGTGTCGCCGCAGAGCCGTTCAATATTCGACGATGGCGATATCGCCGTAGTTGAGAAGCACCAAAATGTTTCGTTTTTTTAGAAAAACTGAATACAATACACAATGTGTATGTTGTCCCTCCCACAGTTTGACGGTATTGTATCTCGTGTTTGAATCAGGTATCTTAAGAATCACCGTTATTCAAAAAAGGTGTGAAGCAGGTTTGTTTCAAGTGCAAGAGATTCAGGTTTGAGAACGGTTTATTTTTAAACGTATTGTAAATCGCACCATTTTTCAAATAACTTCGTTTTCCGAGGTCAAAATCTCGTTTTACCAACTTCGCTGCATGTGGTACAAAAATGTACATAAAGTGCATAAGTTTTTTTTTCAAAGTAGCCATTGTTGGTGTTGAACTGAATGACCTATTTTTTCAAACGTGTCCCACTGACATGACGTCATGTGCCGCAAAATTTGCGTTTGTCGTTCACAGCAAACCAGACTTTCCGTTTAGCCGATTTCTTCCCGCAAACAAATGGTGAATGTCGAATCAGTCACACCAAACTGACATTTTAGTGCCTGTATCTATATACTTTGACAAACGGGCGTTTTGAAAGCAAATGACGTTTAGTCTGGACACGTTTGAATAAATCTACAATACTCATTGTACAAAACCTTGAAAAATTAAAACCGTCTGGTACTTTTTGGTTTCAGTCATGCGTTTTCATCACATCTGCACAACTGTTACTCGTTTATAGTCAAACCATTTTTGTAAACTTTTGTAAACTAGAAAAACAAAAAGATAGATTGGTGCTCTCTGTGATTTGTTCCAATTTATTTGATTTGACTGAGTGAATCTACTGATTTTTTTCATGTTGTTAAGTAACTGACGAAATGTTCAGAAACCCAAAAATAAAATTAAAATGGTTTTAGATAGCTACCAGTTTATTTTTGTCAACCAAAAAACAACGCTTGGTATCACAGGAAAATTTTGAAAGAAGAAAGCCTAAAATAATGCCCTTAATTGGGTGGAACATGAGAATGTTTTGCAATACTTTTGCGATGCATTTCGCTTGAAATACAATAGTTGCCGTTGCTGTGCTCTGGTCGAGTGTCGCACAGATCACGGCGATGCATTCGAGGTGTCATCAGTGTGATTTGCGTCGTGCTCGCATTTGCTGAGTTTGTTCAACAGCGCGACACTCGTCTCCGTCTGCTCGGTGTCACGCCTTCGCGGGTCGCCGTCAATTTTAATTTGAATTCGATTCTGAGCGTCCGTGGCGTCGTCGTTGAGTTCATCATCGTTGTCGTCATCATCCTCTTCTTCTTCTTCATCGTCGTCTCCATCTCCATTCTCCCAGGCTGCCACCCGTCTCAGTGGGAAACCGATGAGCCCGCTGAACGCCACTGTGGCGCCCATCGCAATGAATGACACCGTGTACGAGCCAGTTACGTCATACAAAGTGCCTGCAGTGTCACGTCACTCGTGACGATGTCGTTATTGTGATGTCAATTCAGTCAGATTCGTGCTTCATACGCCCACAGCTCTGGCATTTGACTATGAACATTTTGGAAACCAACCGTCGATAGTGCAACTGTAACTGTTCTATACCCTTCTCGGTCCAGTTGTTGAGCAACTTCTCTCAGAGATGGAATGTTTGACGACGATTTCCGAGCGACACTCAAAACCTCAACAAAATGTCACCTGCGAGTGGAGCGCCGACGAGCGCTGCAACCCCCATAAACAACATCAGAAAGCCAAACGCGGTGGAAAGACGCTCCAGGCCGAGCAGTTCGACGCAGATGATTGAGCGCAGTGATGCGAAGCAAGCTGTGCAACCAGGTTTACTTTACTGTTTTAATCAGACGCTTATTTGCAGCTTATTTGCAGCATTTCTTCACTGTTTTACCGGTGGTGCAGCCAAACACGAGGCAGTACACGCAGAACATCCAGTACGAAGTGAAGAACGGCACCAGCATCGTCGCAACGCCGCCGACGGTCAGCGCGACGTTGTTGATCACAAGTGCGTCAAGCTGTGGACGGTCGGACAGCCAGCTGAACAAGCACCATGCAATGTGCAGCGTACACTCGACTGAAAAAAGGCCGATGCTTGTTTGTGTAGTCGGAACGTACCCGCAAAAGACTCGAGCGAAAATGTTGACGATGCCGAGAATGGAGATGAGCAACGCGGCCTGGTCGGGCGCATGGCCGACCGACTGAGCGGCACGCGCGAGAAACACGAACGGCACAAAGAAGCCGCTCATGGTCAAGAAGCCGCTGACGGCAAGCATCAGAAACGACGGAGACTTCAGCAGTCGCACGTCTATCATTGCCCGCAAGCCGTGCAACAGTGACTGTTTCCAGGTCAACGCTGGCTCCTCAGCTTCTTGTAAACTGAGCATCGACAGAGCTGTCACGACTGAAATCGAGAACAATGCTTGTACACAGGTGAGGTCGAACCCAGGCTAATCTGTGGATCCGTGAATGTTCACGAAACCATCGGCATGGCATTTACCTTTTTTCGGCTGCCTGATCACCAAGCTCGCCACTGAGCCGGGATAGAAAATGTCCAAGCGAGACAGCGGGCGATTCAGCGACGCGACCGTCTCGCGACTTGCCATTCGATAAATGTCCTTGGAATGAAGCATGGAAATGAAAATGTACATGGTGCACAACAACAAAGAAAGAAATATGGTGTGTTTGACGTGAACGTTTTGTTACATTGCTTGACAACGGTGACTGCGCCACGGTGAGTCGTGAGCGAGCACTCAGTGTGTGCAGCTCAAGCGACGACTTGAAGGGCATCGTTTGATATTGCGAGCGTTCGCTCTTGCTGCCCGTGTATCGCTGACCAGACGACGAAAACCTGCAGTTGTACACGAATTCAACAAAGTGGTACTGTACATACTCAGTTTCTTGAATTGAGTTGTGTCTGTGTGTGATGATTCTTTTTTCATGGCAGTATTTACAACACTTTCTTGTGTTTATCTAGCGTAAGTGCTTCGCTGAGATTAAAATATCTCATTATTTATTTTTAGGTTGTTAGGTCCTGCGACTCTTGACTTCCTATCTATGCGTTCGTTGAGTCGAAGAACTACGTAAAAACCACGGTGCCAAAATTCAAGATTTCCGTGCCGTTCAATGAGAATGCCCTTTTGCACATGTGGACTCTTGTGCGTCTCCTGCGGCACGAGTGACGATCGACGTTGGTCGTCCTCGGACCGTTCGGACACTTTCGTCTCGGACGCTTCATCATGCGCCGCCGAGTGCAGCACAGTGGGAGGCTCTTCGGCGACGGCGTGCCGATACGAGTCGGCGATGGCCGGCTCCGGCTGCTGGCTGACGCTCGCTCGCTCACGGACGCCGTCTGGATTCAGTGACACCGCGGACGGCTTCGACTCTCGTTCGCACAGTCGCTCGGCAGTGCTCTTGCGTTGCGTGTCGCGCGACTCCTGCCGCTTGAGCGCAAGCTGTGCAACCTGCAAACAGCATCAGCGAGTGCACGCAATCAATGCTTCTCAGTGTTGGCCACACCGCTCAATAGAACGTTTTTCGCGTTTTTCATATCTCAAAAAGCTACATGTCCGCATTTTCGTATTTTCAAATGAGTTGGACGAAATAAGTTCCGATTCATTTGTTTTGTTTTACATGAAGCGATCAGCAACTGAAAGTGTTGTTAGCTGTGCAAGATAACCGTATGTGTTTCCAGGACACATGACGTCATTTCAATGACGTACACACCTTGTCGATCTGCTGCTGCGTCGGCTCCAACGGGCGGTAGAGCGCTGAGCAGACGAGCAAATTCAGCGCCGCTCCAGTGACCAAGAGCAGCGTCTGCTGCCAGTTGTACTCAGATTGAAAGTAACTGATGATCGGTGCGAACACGAACATGCCTGAATCAAGGTGAGCAACAACTGTGCCAGAAGTACAGAAAGATAAAAGCACCCGTGAACAAATGGCTGTAGTTGCACAGACCAATGCCAGAGCCGCACACTGCAATACCGGTCGCGAGCGCACGTTTGTCTTTGAAGTAATAGCTGACGATGACGATGCTCGGCAGGAACACCATGCCGAAGCCGGTTCCTAATAAAATTGAATCACGTTGAAAACACGTGATCGAACATGTGAACAACTGTGAAAACACACCTTGAAGTGCAAAAGCTGAGAAGTGAGCGAACCTCCCATAATGCCGAACGTGAAGTAGAGAACGTACAAATTTGGCGCCGCCAGGCTGATCAGAAAGCCAGCCACTGTCAGCAGCGTGCCAGCCATCGCAACCTTGCGACACCCAAAGTAGTTGGCCATGGCGCTCACAAGCGGGCCTGACAGCAACATCATCAATGGACACTTAGTGCAGGGAATGTTTGATAAAAAAAGACAGAACCGAATTTTTCAAAAAAAAAAACAAATTGATATGGTGTTTATTGAAATGAGAACGGACTGACCTGTGAGCAAGTAACAGCCAGTGAGCAAGGACACCGTCCACGCGGTTGCGCCACTGCTGGCGTTGTAGTACGTCTCCCAAGCAGGCGCAAAGCCCTGGCCGGCCGTGTACAGCACGCCGTCGACGATGCAGTTCGCAAAGAACGACGCACAAACGATCACCCAACCGAAGCCGCCATCCGGTGGCTCGACAAGACCCGCTTGCTACAATAATTGACACAAAATTCGAAGTCCGGTTTTGCAAACGATGCAACTTTACGGAGGGTTTCAATACAAAAATGAATAAAAAAAGTTTGCGATTTCAGACGTCACCTGCAACTCCGTCTCAAACTCGAGATCCTCAGTGTGCATGCGTTGCGCGTCCGTGAGCTCGCCAATGAGCACGTCCATCGCGGTTGATGTTGTCTGCCTGCGGTCGCCCATTGACGTGCCAGTGCCATTGGTGCTCGTTGTCAGTTGTCTCTTCAGGCTCATTGTACGCTGTGGATCTTCGTCTTCGTTGACATTCATGATTCAACAATTGTCTCGATCGGACGTATGATGTATTTACTCAGTATGATTGTCGTCGTCTTATTCTTATAGAAGGTTGTCGTCCTTCGAGAAGGACGGTTTTGCTGATGCAAACGTTTCGCCGTCTATTTTCGATACGGCGTAAATTTGTTCAAACGCATCGTCTTTTGCACTTTTGTGAAGCGCATAACAAAGCTCAAATGCCTCAGAACTATGTACAAAGTGTTTTTCAATACACTGCTATTTTAAGTTTTAGTTATCAGGCGTTGGGGGAGCAATTTGAAGAACGTTGTTTGAAAGCACAGAAACACTCTGTTCCCGTCGTTTTTTGGGTGCGGTGGGGTAGTGTGTTTCGAACGGATGGCAGGATAAGAATAAAAAAAACACTTGAAAAAGTAAGCTTGTTTCAGAATAGCCCAAACGGATTTATTTCACAAAAAAACAAATGGCACGTGTGCTAATGTAAACAAAAAGGTGCACCTTATCAGAAAGAATTGACATTACCAGCTCTTTTTGCCACCTGGCCGTACACTTCAAACATCAATTTCTGCACAAACTACTTCAAAGTGACAGATTTTCAGATAAGAAAACAAAAACGTCACTGCGTTGTTTCATCCAAAAAAATGCGTTAAAAGAATAGAAGACGAAATTACACAGCAAAAACAATATTTTCAAAAATCAAATTCCAGAAATATCTCCAGCTTGTACACATGTTTACAGCGGTTTAAAATCAATACGAAGCGAAGAACGGACGACAACAACAGAATGAAGAGCAGTTGTTGCTTTTTTCAAGCCTCTATCAGTTTGCACGACATGTCACGTATATGTAGGTATGTATGCTGCTACAATGCAGCTGGCTGTTGGTTTACTGAGCCGAGAACTAAAATGAAGACCACCTAACGGGTAAGAATAAAAATGATGAAATCTAGCACAAAAATTTGTTCTTTTCAGGAGCAACACAGATGTTTTTTTGAACACGCAAAATACCTGGAACAAAAAAGGACACTAACGATGCAACAGCACATTCGCATATTTTATCTAAAATGCAAAAAAAGCTCCGGGATCTCTAAACAACTTGAAAAGCTGATTGGGCATTTGCGATTTTTTACTGCTGTTTGTATTGCAGAACCATGGCTTGCATGAGCAATAGCAGTTTGATGAAACCATCATTTCATGTTGTGACCACGCGACGCACGCAAAACAGGGGCAATGAGCCAGCAAGCCCAGATTGTTCATCTATGCGCCCATTATTCACCAGAATTTCATTTCACTGCTGCCGATCTAGCTATTCATGTTTACCGTCACATGAGGCTTTGAATAACAATGTGCCATGTGTAACAAAATTGAAATAAACACAAACAAAAAGGAGCGTGAGTAAGCAACAAGTAATACTGTGTGAATGAATGACGGCCATTCACAGCGGCGCGACATTCTGCACACTGCACTGCAACCAATCAACGCGACGAATTCCAATGCAGCCAATCAATCATAAGCGAATTGACAAACCGTTGATTCAGAATGTTTGAAAACAATAACCTGTTATTGTGACGTGCGGGGTACTATATTTGCATCAAAGTTTATCTCCATGCCGCCACAACAAAAGGGTCAAAAAAGTGCAGTGCAGAGGCGACAAGACAATCGGTTTCAAGCTTGTACACCTGCACGGTTGTCGTGGTTACTGCTGATGGTTTAGTCACTATGACCACGCTTTGGCTTTGATCAAGAACAATGCCACTCAAAATATCTTACTCAATCAGTGATATGTTCTCAAAGTTCTGTACAATGCACGTCCAATTCTGAAATAGCATATGAGTGGGTGGGGTGCGTCGAAACAGCAAACAAGGTGATTTTTTTAAACTAATGCATTTGTGAACTATTTTTATGAAACACCAAAGATAGAGTGACATGCGCATGCTCGACCACGACAACTTTTTTCGAATCTTTTAAAGACAAAAATGATCGGTGATAAGAAAAACATGAAAAATGAAGATACGAAAACAAAACATACTTTAATGATATTACGTCTCATAGATAACACACGCGCAACGAAGAACGAAAAAAAGCGAGATGCACTTGCGGCATTATTTACAAGCTTTTTATTATCACGAATCACACTTTAAAAGTGGTAAATTATTTAACGTTTTCACGCGAAAACCGGAATTTTCTGGGTATATTTATTGTTTGCTAAGACCCTACCATGCATAAGTTCTAAATATTACGCATTTACAGATTTTTCTGTCGGACGTTATCGGTAATTTGAAATGACAGCTTCTTGTTACACATGACATGATTCGATGACCGAACGGAAAGTGGGAACCGACTTGAATATTTGTGGTAAATGGCGAAGGAGAAAATCGTCAAAAATATAAAATTAGGGAACACCAGAAACCACTGCTGAAAAAAACAGACGAGAGATATGATTGGAATCAACTGCAAATGTCGGAGTTGTTGCAAAACAGGTTTCACATTTCACGCCATTGGTCATTATTTGCTGATATACGACATAATAAGATCAACCAATAAAACGGCGACTGCAAGTTGTGGAGCGGTGGAGCAGAGTGTCCTTCACCACAGTCAACCCCAGTGAAAACTTTCAGTTTCAATCGGTGTTTCTGACGCTGTGTTTAGTCGTTACGTTGTTATTTGCATCCGCTGATTTCAAGTGCGCTTCACTGTCCTTCCATTCATTTCACACTCGGTTTTATTTTGTTTTAAAACATCCCTACACTTTTATGAATAATCGCAAACAATTATAAATTGCTTCATTGATCAAATAAAATATATTGCACATTGTTCTTAAGACAAAAAACGCACGGACAAAATGAAAAAAAACATCGGGATTTTCACAAAAAACGACTTAGATTGGACACCGGTGGACTGAAAATTATGACTGAAACGCAAGAACTGTAAAGCAGCCGATTAAAGCATGACCAAAAAACATTAATCAGCAAACCAAATGCAAGGTAAGACTCGATTCAGAAAAATAAAAAAGCAGAATACTATGAGTAAGCATAACATAATACTGTATGCATGAGCATGGCGAGATTATATTTCATTGCAGTTCTGAAATGACTAAAAAGTAAAAACCGTAAAATTAAAAGTTTGAGAAGTCGCACTGCAAACAAAAAAGATTCATAACGAAATGAACAATGGCAACAAAAGATATTATGAATGAACATAACAATGACCCAAGGACAATCACACTGCAGAATAAACATTGATAAAATCACAAAATCTGAATTTACCTCAAAAAGCGCATAGAACTTTTGATAATTTGAAAAAAATCGACAACCACAGCGCAGAAGAGCTGCTTTTTAAAATAAGAATTCAAAAAATCAAAGCTCAACAATCGCAAAAGCAATTAAAACCATGGAAACCAAAAAAAAACAATTTGGTATTTTTTCTTGAACAACATACGAGACCATCCCTGTCCGGGCAAAACGCACAAAATACCGGAAAATGATGAACACAACAAAATAAAAGCACCGTCACACACATCAAAATAAAACTTCCGGACAGGTGAAGAGAGAATTGCGGATAGCATCGGAAAGTGAGCACAAATTATTTACTATGGTAACAATTTGCACTAATTCAATTTATCCATAATCAGTTGCACTAAAAACAACAGCGTTATGCTTGGGTGAAAACCGAAACAACTTGAAAGGAAGCATCACAAAGTTTGTGTAAGAGGAAAAACACCGGAAACTAAAAAGTTCACAAAAATATATGTTATATGCACGAATCACACACGCAAGCTCATGTACACGGTGTTCCAAAAGCAACACTCACAGTTTCACAACCAGCCCCAAAGGAGAACGACCAACGTATGTGTATGTACATTGTACATAGGTACTATGTATGCATGGATGGACTGAAGAATTCAAAAAAGTGGGTTAAACCAGGGAAAGACTCGTCTGCCATGGGATCGAATGGTAAATCGTGGTGCAATAAAAAAAACACAGTACAGTTTGATTGAGTGGATGATCACAACTGCAACAAGTGGCACATTGAAACAGTCGGTGCTCCAGCCGTGAAGCACCGCAAAAATGGGCAAACGAGCAGAACAGGCGGTTACTAACGAACGGAAAGCATCGATTCAGCCAACTGCCAGCAGCGTGTCCATTGTTTCCGTGCGTTCCGGCATGTCAGTGGTTGCGGACAACGGCGGCGCCGAGCATGACGGCGCGTCGCGTGCGTCCCCGTCGAGCAGTGTGCCTGGTTGGTCCGCCGCGGCGTCGCTGGCGTCCTGCTGCGCACCGTCGGCGGCACGGCCCTGCGCGTGCTGCTGCCACAACTCGGTCGGTATGGGCGGCCGCTTGTCCGCTTCTTTGCTGCTGTTCGCGGTGATGGTGGTGTTTCGCTCGTCCTCGTGCTCAATGATCGCCTCCATCACATTCCACTCGTCAGCCGACTCCGTCTGTCCGCCAGTGTACGGGTGGTGCCTGTCACGATGCGCGTGCTCCTCCTCCAATGGCGCCAGTTTGTTCATGGACACGCTCGTGTTCAACAGCTGCTCACCGTCACCAGCAGCCTCTTCTGCACGACAACACTCAATCATCATCATGCACACGTCCGATTCAGGTGCACCCAGTGCCGGCTTGTAAACGACACGTAGCTGCGTCCGTGTTCGTAATGACATGTGAGTTTCGTTGCTGCTTGCACACAACCATTGATATGGATAGGAGACATTGCACACGCACGAACGTTTCGTAAAGCCGTCATGTTGACGGATGTGGTGAAACACCACCAGTAATGTCCAGGTCGACAAGAAACAGCAGCAACAGCTTTCCGCAGCGCATGACGGCAAAGAACAACAACAACAACAACACCAACAAGAATCAACATTACCGTTACCAAATTCCAATTACACCCCAATTCGTTCACCATTCGCTTCTATTTTCTGGATGTATTATGTGAGCTGTTTTGCAAGCGACCGACCTGCGTTGCGTGCGTTCGCGTCAGCTTTCATGGATTTGTGTGGCTGTGTGGCGACCAGCATGATCGCACAACTGAGCATGCCAGACAACAGCAGTAGCACCGCCGAGTACAAGAATGAGGCGTTGTATGAACCAGACAGATCGTACACCATGCCTTACAACATGAACAGTCGACATTTTCATTTTTCTGATCTGTGCGATTTTCGCATCGATATACAAACAATTAACCAGTTCACATAAAAATCCCGTTCCATAGCTGCATCTCGGTCATCTCAATTACTGGGTCATCCAATTTTCAAGTGAGAGCTTCACCGAAAACTCACACCCGCATCGCA
This sequence comes from Theristus sp. LFF4_11, assembly GCA_030248135.1. Classification (NCBI taxonomy): domain Eukaryota; kingdom Metazoa; phylum Nematoda; class Chromadorea; order Monhysterida; family Xyalidae; genus Theristus; species Theristus sp. LFF4_11. The sequence goes on from JASANC010005246.1 coordinate 83,780, forward strand.
AAACAGACAATTTTAATCCAATAAGTCCGAAAGCATCTCTTACAACAAAGTTTCCCCACTGTAATGCACGAATGAAGACATACCAGCAAGCGATGAGCCAAACATGAGCGCCATGCCACGGAACAGCCCAATGAGACCAAAAGCATTCGTCAGCTTTTCGACGCCGACCAATTCCACGATCACAATTGATGTTAGACAAATGTATATCGCTGCAAAAGTGTCCAAAACTCAACCACGTCCTTTTTCTGAACTACGAAATTACGCGCGGAAAACGCTCAAAATTCAAATCGTGCAATATAAACGCTTACCAACGGCGAACCCATAGAACATACAGTAGGCGATCATGACAGGATAAGTGACTGCAAACACGTGCAGCAGATTCAGTGCGCCGCTGAGCAGCAACGAGAAATTGGTGAGATTCAGCGCTGACGTCACTTGGCGGTCGGCAAACCAGCCAATCAGGCACACGACCAAATGT
>JASANC010005247.1:0-22348 GCA_030248135.1 Theristus sp. LFF4_11
TCCCGATCCCAACCTGTATTTCTGATGTTCAACAGGTGCAGTCTCGTATCGCGTCTGTTGCCAGCCGCCAGTTTTGCGTCGACTGGAACTGCCGGCCGTTTCGATGGTCGGCTGTCCCGTTGTGCCGAAATTCGAGCTGTCCGGCGGCGCCAGCTCGCGACACGACTTTCGTTGGTTTTGGTTCGTCGAGACGGAGCGCTCGATGGGCGCGTCAGTGAGCGACGTTACACGGAATGCGAACGACGGTGGGTGGGTGGGCACGCTTGTTTTGAATGAGAAAACTGCGCTGCACAGCTGTTGTGTGACTTTTTTTAAATTCCGTGTTTTTTTTTTAATTCCGAAATTCAGCGCTGTGTGACTGGTTTTCGTTTTTTTCTTCATTCTGAAAAACTCACCGTATTCCATTCAGACGTCTGTCCGTTCGCCTGGTCCGGTTGGTCGTTTCGCGGCGAATGCTACGCGTATCAGCCCACTGGCGACGATGTCGGCCGGAGATTGGCGTTGATCGTCGACGCTGGTCCGCATGCGATGGCTGTCTGCACTCAAATGCAAAACGATGAGGCGGTCGCGGAGGCACCGGCTAAGTGGCTCTTTGATGCGCGACAGCGGCTGTGCGAGACGCCGTTTCGAGCGGACGACAGACGGTGGGCGGGGACTGGGATTGGCTTAGGATTGGGATTACTGCGATCATACTTTCGGAAGTGAACCCAGTTGCAAAGCCTACGTTGTTGGGAGCAGCTCAACCAGCGGGTCGCCTGATCTCCAAGGAGGTCTGACTTCTCTTTTCTTTCGGAATCTCACATGGTGAACTGTCAATCGATGATATCGATGCGAAATTCACAATACGAACGAAAAACAAACCAACCAGTTGCTCAGTTCAAGCGATTCTTAATGTGTCTCTTTTTCAGATACCGCCTAATGTCGTATAATGTGCTCGCCGACATGTATCTCAACTTGAAATTACCGCAGGATGAGTTGTTCTTTCCGTACTGTGACGTGCAATACCAATCTGCCGCATATCGCTATTTGCTGCTGCAGAAGGAACTGCCCGGTAAGGTACTTGGTGTCGTCGTCACCATTTTTCTTGCTCCTAAAATAGTGATACGTATGAGGTGTAAGTGCTTAATGACAGAAGACTGGTGTACAAACGTGGAGCCACCAGCTTTCTGTGTGTGTGCTGCGGTCTTATTTGTCTAATAATTAATTGGTCACGCAGTTTCTTGTGCAGTTCCCATCTTCAATGACTGACTCCAACTGATCAGCGGCTGAAAAAAAAGCGATTGACAAAGAAAATATTTATCAAAATTTCCGGTTACAACGCTGACATCATGTGCCTGCAAGAAGTCGACCATCGACTGCATAACCGCTATTTGGTCAACTGGTTGCCGCTGTGCGGATGGACGATAACAACACAAATGAAGGGTAATCGCGTGAACGAAGGCTGTGTGCTGCTCTATCGAACGGACAGATTCAAGTGAGCGGTTTTGCGGGCATTGGTCGCATTTGAGTTTCATTGGAATCTCGTTGGTGTGCATTGATTGGCTCCCCATATTGGCTGTGTGATGCGCAGCCACTATGGGAAACCAATCAAAGTGCTTGATTTGAATTTTCTGCGCGAAAAACCAGACGAACACAATGTCAACACAAGATGAGTACGTGGGTGTTGTTGTTGGATTTGAATTTGATTGGCGCAAGTGTCTTGACGCCGCCACCAATCAGGCTTGCTGAATACCAGTTCTGAAATTCGTTACCCCACACCAAGTGTCAATCAGTGCTTGCAGGCATTTATACAGTCGTTCTATTGGTCTCAGCGATTATCTCCAAGAAAACCCCAATAACGCCGATTTACTCCAGTACATCAGTCAAGACTCAGAAGCGCTCAAGCTGATGCTGTCGCGGCCGACCGTGTTACAGGTTGAAATGTGTCTCTTTTTTTTCAAAATCATTGTCCTGCAATTAGTATTCTTTGCGAGATCGGCTGCTTTTGAATTTAGATCGTCGGTGATTGGTTAGTTCAGCGGTGATCGGCACTGATTGGTTGCATGTGTAGGAAGAAATCGACCGATCGGTGAGCAGCGCTCGTATCACTGCCTTTTTTACCCGTTTTTACCGTCGAATTGTAAAATAGAGAATCTGTATTCTTTATAAAATAAAATTATAAATTATAAAAATAAATTATAAAATAGAGTATTCTTTCGGTTGAAACTGACTGAAGTGTTGCGCCAATCAGTGAACCGAATTCAAAAGCAGCCAAATCTAGTTATCTACTGTTTGCATATGATTCACAATGCCACTATGAATGGTTTGCGTATGTTTTCAGGTTGAATGCTTGCAAGCGCACTTCGACCCGTCGACATTGCTGGTGATCGGCAACACCCATCTGCACTTTCACCCGAGTCACGGACACATAAAACTACTGCAAACCGCACTGATTGGCCGACGGATGGCGGAGATTGGCGAGCAAATGCAGGCGTTGGTATGGAGACACCACTGTTGTTCGGGTTGTTTTGTTTTGGTTGTGTTTGAAATCGAGTCCGCCCCACCGTGGCGTGATGAAACGCGATCAATCATAATTTTTTATGCTGGAGCAACTGCATTGGGGTTTTTAAATGTTCTGTTTACATGTGAATCTATCGTTTTCTTTTTCGCTCACTGTGTTGGAAAATTTCAATCTAGCATGCTGATTGGCTGCATTTTGGCCAGTGTTCATCTCTCCTCAGCTGGTCAAGAGTGTGCTGTTCTGGATCAGAGGGCACCATGGCAAAATCCAGTCAGTCAGTCGACTCACCAGTCACAAACAATCCTGATAATTGATTGGTCAGAAAAAACTGTTTTAAACGTCCTGTTTAGCATCCGTCTGCGAACGTGGTACGAATACTGGCCGGCGACTTCAACAGCACGCCGGAGTCGGACGTTTATAAACTGTTGCAAACTGGAATGCTGCGCTGCACTGAGTGGACGTCAGAGTTGAGCGACCAATTACAGCCGATCGATTTGAATTTACCGCTGAATTTCACGAACGCAACCGGGACGCCGGAGTATACAACGTTGGTGGTGTTTTTTTTTTGGAATTTCTGTTTTTTTTTCAAACCGATCACCCACATTACAAATAGACTGTCATCATAATGTGTTTACCGAAAAGTCCACGTTTCACTTCCACAGTCAAAAACGCTGATTGGTTGGTGGCCTTCGATTTTGCGAAAAGTTCGCCGTTGCTGGTTGCCTCAATCATCATGAGTCAATCAGTAAGATCTGCTGAATTATCAAAAAAGTGAAAGGAATTTCGCAATTTATGAGCTAGTCACATGAAAGGGTGCTAAAAAAACCTTTCTTTGGTCTGCTCAACCAGTTAGCTCATTGTTTTTTCATACAGATCGCGAAAAAAACCATAAAAATCGCCACTGTTCCAGTTTCACAAGGCACACGCGCCGCGAGGCCGACGGCTCAACGGTGCAGTGCGGTTTCAGCGGTTGCTTGGACTTCATCTGGGTGGACGACGCCACAGTTCACGTGGAGCAAACGTTGCCGGTGCCGGATTCGACGCTTTTATCGGAGCATACTGCCATTCCCTCCCCGATTGCGCCGTCCGATCACGTGCCTGTGATCGCTGACGTCACTTTGAAAGAGCACACTTGACATGGAATCACTGTTTTTTTGCTGGGAACGCGTTTGAGACAGGCAAATTGGCCAGTGAATGAATCCATCTTCGGTTTGGCTGGCATTTTTCTGTGGTCACTGTGTTCAAATTGTGCCGTTGCACTTGAAAACTGAATGTTTAAAACTAAAACACACCGAAGTCCTTGTGTGTCTTGGACGTTACGCTATCTCACTGTGGCCGGCTTGCAGGATGGCTGCGATTGAACTTGGAAACTTGATGTAGCCAATTAGCGTGTTGCACTTGACTTTGGTCAACGCAGCCAATCAGCGCGTTGAATGCGTTACAAAGATTTGGTGATTGTGTCACAATCCGGTGTTTTTGTCTGTTGATTTTGTTTTTGTTAGTTGTTCTTTTTCATTGCAAAACAAACTTTGTTTTCACCAAAAATGGTCGTTTTTGTTTAGAAATTACATAAATTGCCAAGTATTGTCGTGTGGTGGTCTGCGCTGGGAAGCAGACAGAAAACAAGATACAGAGAGATTATAAAAATTCGGAGCGTAATTTTCTGGTTTTGAGAAAAGTGCAAAATGACTGAAAATTGAAGTTTACGCCACACACATTTCTGTTGAACCGCAACACGCGCAGTTTTCCAAATATATTGGTAGAAACGTTAAAAACTGGAAAAATTTTATATTTGGACCACCAATATTGATTTGATTCAAAATACGCACACGAGATTTCGTTCACAATACTCAACATTCCTATACGTGCGGATTTGAAAATCCGGCCCAGAAATGCAAAATTCAAACAGCAGTCGGTCGCACACGTGTGATATCAGTCGGTCAAAAACTCAAAAATTGCATGCACTGTATGTTGCATTTGCCAAACAAGTGACATATCACGGTTAGGGTTGAAAAAAACGGTATTTTTCAAATCGCGGTTAAAAAACCGGTATTTTTACCGTTTTTTACCGGTAAAAAAACGGAGAAAACGGAGTATTATTTGGTGAGAATTGTTGAAAACCAATGGTACGAAGACTCGTACAACAAGTTACGAGTTGTTGAAGTTAGTCTTTCGTGACAAAACACAACCCACAAGTGTGTTTTTTGCCAATGTAACAGAAACCATGATTCTGACAGGCTTTTGAACATGAAATTCAATAAAATACAGCTTCGAACAATTGACCAAGGCATATGTATGTTTATTCTTTGGTATGGTCACAATCACAACCGGAAATCTGGTCACAAGCTCAATCACAGTACGGAATGACCGAGTAAACATGGCAGCTTTTTTCAGGGTGCAAGGAGCGCGCGAACTTTGAATGAAAGAAAATAGACGTTCAGAAACCAACATGTGTGCCAAATTTGACGTGTTTTTTTCAGACTAATGGATTCTTCGTGCTATTATGTTTATTATTGCTCCCTTGAACACATGAATAGGAGTTATGTTGGCATTTTTGAAAAAGACAACTCCTAGTCTGCGACTGATCCCGCCTTGACGGGCTGCCTTCTTTATTCGGCCATACTGTACCACTTTTTGTAGCTGCATAGAAAGAAAGACATGTATGGATGTGTACGGACCAGAACCGTGCGACGGTGTGGTGAAATGTGGTGCAGATGCCGCAAGTAAAATTTGCGGCAGATTCACCTATTTTGCGGCATCTTCACCTTCCACAAAACTTGCAGCGAACAAATTCCGTTTTTGCGGCACCAAATGGACGGTCGACTGGTATAAAATTTTCTCGAATGTTTTATTCGTGGCATTTTTGTTGTTTCTTGCAGTCAGGTTGCTTTCTAAAAAATATTTCACTCGCGACGCGCCAGTTTCACTGAAACACGAAAGACCAAATTCTGGCGTTCAAGGCCAATTCGATAGGAAAAGGGTGTTTGGCTTGGTGGTCCGCTCCCATGACGAAAGAAAGGCAAAAGCCAAAGTCATCACCCAGTTAGGATACAAAAAGGAAATCCGAATTTTTCACTCAGGACTCAGCGCATACACAAGCACACGAAAAACAAGAAAACAAAATACTGCTTTTCTGTGTTGCCCGCAGGTTCTTGTTTTCGTCGGGTCGGGGTCGGGCACACTTGATGTTGGTACCATTAAGTGCAAAACTATGACCAAAACAAAGGAAACACAATGAAAAAATTTCACGTCAAAAATTGAAAAAAAACCGGGAAAAAACGAAAAAAACGGGAAAAATACCTGGTTGTTTTCCCGTTTTTTTCAGGGCCCCATTTTCAGCCTCCGTAAAAAAACGCGTAATAAAACGCGTTTTTTTAACCGGTATTTTTACCTTTTCAACCCTAATCACGGTTATCATTAAACCGTGGTAAGATGTTACTTTTATTGATCAACTACAGCATGTTGAACAGAACCTGTCATCTGGTGTCTCCCTGCACCAAGCAGTGTTCGCAGTACCCACTTTCGTTTTTTTCTTCGGAGATTACAAGGTTGTTGTTGTTGTTATACGGCAGTTCAACAGCGTCATGCACGTGCGTGCACTTACAGAGTGTCTTGTACAGTGCCCACCATAATAAGTGGACGCACGCGTGCACCTTGGTGCAGGAGGGTGCACGCATGTGCACGCAGCTTTTCATGTGTTGAACATAGGCACAGATCCCGCCCCCTCAGAAAATTTCCTGTGTGCTGCTTGCGGCCGTTTGCGTGCACCGCAGTTCGCCCAAGCCACCATTTTTGTTGAAAAACACGAATGGAACCAAGAAATGGGGCACCGGAAACATTTTTATGTGCCCTTTGTAGTATGTTGATTTCATTTTTGTGAAAAAATTTGATCACTAAAACAAAAGTCATCATAAATTTGTGTTTTGTCGTTTTTCACACTGTTTTTTATTGCGAGCCCACCGATGTTGATTAAAAAACACCCAACAACAAACGACACATCAACGTGTTCCCGGTACTCTGCTGAGTTGATTGAGACATGGCTTATTAAAATTGGCTGAGGGAATCGTGAGCTGGGCGACATTTTCATTTTGATACTGCACGCAAACGCACGCAACCGAACGCAGGCATTTTGAGGGGGGGCAAGCATACTTTACGTGTTGAAATGGTGCGACTGCGTGCGTGCACTTAGGTGCACCTGCGTGCGCACAATTGCACGCGTGCGTCCACTTATTATGGTGGGCACTGTATGGTAAAAACTTATTGATTTTACAGAAATGGATTCTTATATCTAGATACAAAGCTTTTTTGGGTTTATCTGGATTTGTTTGAAGCAATTACAAATAATGTTTGGTGCATTTGTCAATTTACATTTATTAATGAACTTTAAGATCATAACTACATAAGATCAATTTTGGTTTTGAACTACCTAAAACCACATCTTTGGACACCCTGCATATTTCAAGGTGCCGAGAAGAGGCCTTGGACTGAAAAAAGTGCGCGTTACTCCATCCATCTTTACTCATATTACGAAATTGTTGTTTTTCGGTGGATCTTCCACCGGCATGTTTTTTGGGGGGTTTCGCCAGTTTTTTACACTCGTAAATTATAGTGGCATTCACATGTACTAACTGATCATGTGAAAACAAATCTTGTGGTGAAAGTGGTTTGTGCACAAAAATAGCTGTCTTGATTGGTCTTGGCAATTTGGAAAAATAATAATCTTACTTTTTCAACAAAGAATACTATTTTTGGTGCGTTTTTGCTCAGATGAGATTCAGTTTAAAACAAAGAGAACTAATGATTGAAAATTTCGCGGTTTCCTTAGCTACCTTTCATTGTATTTGCTTTGAAAATTATTTTCTTTTAGTAACCATGACAATCTATCGGTTCAACTTGTGATCGTGACATTACTTGGTCTTCTGTTGTGTTTTTCCCAGGTTTTGAATTTTATTTATAAATGTGGGAAATGTAGAGCTCGTGTTTGTGAAATCTCATATTCCTCAACTGTGACAAGACAGGTGTTTCATCGTCTTTTGTGCGTTTCCATGCGACGACACGCGAATTTGGTTAACTTTTTGCCGTTTCTTCAAATCAAAAAGGTTGATTTTGAGGTTTTGACACGCGCAATACAGCACTCACTCTGTGACGCACTCTTGATTGCCTTTGTTCTTTTTTGCACGTCGATGAAGCGTTTTTTAACAAAATCTTTCCTGTCGGTTCTCTCGTGTGTTCAATTTTAGAACAACACGGATGAATTTGAGGGAACAACAACTTTTGTTTAACGGACAAAAAATGTAATCGAACATCCCTACTCAAACTCAAAACCCTCATAAGTTGGTTGTTCCACATTCGTTCAATCAAAATATTCCGTTTCGGTTTACTCGGTGCAGCCAAAGTTTTTCATCCCGGCGTCTGTCGCACTGACAGGCCACGAAACACCGCGGTATGAGTTGACTTGGCGAAATCGCAAACTTTTATAGCAAACTTTTCGCATCATCCAATTATAGGAAGCCTCCAGCGTCTGAAAAACCCTGCAATGGCGCCCAGCGCACTGCTGATCCTATTGCAAGCATCATCCTGCATGGGCCACATCGCGTTGACGTTCCCGAAGGCGCGCTACCCGGAGCTCGATTTCCTCGACACCATTCGAACGCCGAAACCGTGCGGACTGCCGAGAGAGGCAAATGCCACGTTCACGCCACTGATTGGCGGCCGACAGTACAACGTCACGTGGCGGATGACGTACGCGCACCAGGGTGGATTTCTGTTGGAGTTGCTGGACGCCAAGGACCGTCACGTGCAATATTTGACGACGCCATCAGTGAAGGAGCCGACGTTCATACGATTCGACCAGGGAACGTTGGTGGAATTGCGCGTTTTTTTTATACTGACTGAAAAGCGAAACGATTTCAATCCGTTTGTATGCATGCAAATTTCCAACTTTGGTGTGTGCTATTGGAGATTGTAATTATTCAGGCATTGGCAATGCAAGACAGGACCCTTCATCCATTCCAACAAAATCAATTGTCCATCATGTTGTTGGTGACCAACGACACCAGTCAACAATTCTTGATTTTTGGATGTCCAAATGTCATTTTATTTGTGGGCATGTTTCGTTGCAGCACTCGATCCGAGCAAGTTCGACTGCCTGCACGGGCGTGCAAACGCTGCTCGATCCGTCTGCTTCGCCAGGCGGCCGAATGGGGCAACCAGTACATGTTTCAGTCGTGCGCCGACGTGGACATTCTCGCTGAAGCGGACGTCGCGAATGGTAATCGGGGTTTGCGGAATATTTTTGAAAAAAAAACTTATGTGGCGAAGCGAAGGTACACTGTATTTATCCACAAGGTGGGTGTGAGCCGTCCGTTCCACAGAACCCACCGGAACCGGAGTTTGGTACCTTCAATCGGTGGGGGGCGTGCTTAAAATAAACTTGAAAATGAGTAAATTAAAAGAAACATTCACCGGCGGAAAGTTTTTTTAAAACGTTTAAAAACGAGCACAAACCCAAATCTGTAGCCTCAGTTTGCAAGATCAGTTGATTTCGCTATCTTTTTTTCATGTCAGATTTTAGTGGAACATTGAACAAACCATCACCCATGTGTTGAGTTACTGTTATAACATTTGGACTGATTTTTCAGGTGGCAATTGTTTCAACGACGGACACGACCGTGGCACTGGCTGCCATTGTCCATCGGGCTTCACTGGTGAACAGTGTCAGTACTCAGGTACGGTTTGAACTCACGGTACATGCGTTTGAAGACTATTCGCTGATTGGTTCTTGCAGCATTGTGATCGACACCGGCAAATCATGGGCCGGATTTTGCGCGACTTGCATCACTCGACACAAATCTGGCACCATTTTTCGCGACAAAAATTCCGCAATAATGATAATTCACTCTGGAACAATGTTCAGCGGACTGCCAACAAGATGCCGACTGTCAGTACAACGGTCGCTGTGTGACGACGAGAGACGGCACCACACGCAACGTTTGCTACTGTGCCTGGGGCCGATTTGGCGTGCACTGCGAGAAAAGTACGGAAGCAAACTTGTTGGTTTGGTTCAAATCCAAATGTGTTCCGTAAACATGTTGTTTTTTTAGATTAAATAGGTAATCACAATAAAATGTAAAATATCCACTTCCGTTTAGTGTTCGAGCCGTCAGACGCCGACAAAGACTGTTTCAATTTCGACGGACCTGGCGGAGCGCAGAGTGGCCAGTTTGATAAATTCGGCCTTTTCAAAGAATCTTGCTATGAAACCGTGAAACTGCCGCAGCCCGACACGTTGCACGATCACTTGCATTGGCGGCGAGTTGGACAGGTGAAGACGAGACGGGTGGTTGACTGAACTTTGGTAGCATTTTTCAGATTCAAGGTTTATGGATTATGCTCTGATTTCATACACAATCCGAATCGACTAGAGTTCATTAAATTTAACTGAAAAAATGTAATTTTCAAAAATTTTCAGGACATCGAAATCATTATTGATTTCGAATCCAGCACCTGGGTTGCATTCGGGTGGAAACCGGAGGGTTTGGACAACGCCGAATGCCAAAAGTTTCCCGATACCGAAACGAAACCGGAGCCAGAGCCGACCGGTGAACCGGAGCCGGAAACCGAACCAGAACCGAACAGTGAACCCGAACCGACACCGGAAGGCGAGCCCTGTAAGTGGAGTTTGTTGCCGGACCAAATCGCGACTTTTTCATTCGCAATCAAAACTTGAATAAAAGCTGCATGTAGAAACTGCACGTTTTTGGTTGTCCCACTCGGTTCGTGTACGACGCATGAATGTTTGGTCGGATACTTAGCCAAATGATTCTCCGCATAGAATATGTCCAATATCGATGTAGATATCGAATATGTCGAACTTTTTTCAAACTCGAATCCCGTTTGGGATGGACTTTCCGAACAAAGAAATTTTCAAAATCATTATCAACTGGCATTATTTGAGAGAAATTTCCGACGGCGTAGATCATGGCAAGCGACGAAAGAAGCGCGCCTCGGAGCCGCACGCGATGAACTGCATCGACGTCGTCGTCGGCATGCGACAGTCGGACGGACGACAACGCGTCGGCGACTACTACACTCGCGATCGTAGCACGCCGTTGGAGGACCGCTTCTACCGCGGCCAAGACGACCTGGTGGCCGCCTATGTGGCGCAGGTCGACACGCGACGCGTCATGATGTTCCGCAAACCGATTTTTGGTATTCTCTTTTTTTCGTTTTGTGCAAAGGAGCAATGTTGAATCGATCGGTGGAAGTTTGCTTCCAGATCCGACTGCAGCTGACAAAAGGAATTGACAAACGTGTTGCGGTTCTGTGATCAAGTTTAGTTAAATTTCAACAGCCAGTAATGCACAAAAAATGCCTTCATAGCTTATGGATGTTACAAAAGTTTTTTTGCAATGATGAAAACAATAAAACTCGGGTTTTCTGTGACATCCGTAGTAGCATACCACCGAAACAAGCCATTTATAGTGCAGGTTAAACGCCCACCACCTCACCACTCATACGTTTCACACACACTAAATTTTAAACGCTATGGCACTATGAAGTAGGTATCACATTTTTTCGGGAAAAATGTTCATGTATCTTCTCATCACAGCCTGTCAACCTTCGGACCACTCGTTCATCGACAAGTTAACGTTGCTCTGGGCAAAGGGCCAATCGCAGACAAACTACCTGCACGTGCCGCCGTCGGCGCTCGAGAATTCCGGCGATCCGAACATCTTCTATCGACCGAACGAACTGAAATACCACGGCGTGCGCCAACGGTCCTGGACGACGTTGCAGTTGATCAGCGATCCACCGAAGGGGAATCCGTGCGTCGCAGCCGGCGGCGCTGTCGCGGGTGTCTCGATTGCAGTGACTCTGTTCAGTTTCATGATGGCGATGTTCCTTATGCGCTGAGTTGCATTCTTGATCAAGCGTTTTTTTTTCATTTTGGGCCAATCAATGTCAACCAACAAAACGGTAATCTCAATTATTGACTGTATTGCATGTTTTTGTGTATGCATGTGACTTTTTGTTCAAACTTGACATTTTGCTACACGCCTGTGATATGCTGTGATCACATTCATGACTGTTACATGATTTGATACTCGATGTTCGTCAATTGTGTAGTGTTTCTTTTTCTGATGAACTTTCGAGGAAAAGTTTTTCAAATTCTTGAATAGTGCAAAGTGTTGTTTGTTCGAGAAAACGTCCATCCCATTGTTCTGTGTATAATTGTACAAATGCAATGGTACCGATTTTGCTTTGTAACATGTTTTTGGCAGTTTCCTAACTTTTTTGTAGTCATTTTAGTTCACTAAAATTGTTGATGTCGTCATGGTTGAAGTTGATGATTTTATCTGTAAATCAGAAAAGCGATGCCGACGCATTAAATAAGTTTTTACCAACAATACAATGTAATCACGCAAGCATGACAAGATGTGTGTCGTGTCGTGACGTTGTCATCATAGTTGATCGAATTTCAAGCAGGTAAGTTATTTTTCAGTTTAGCTGGGGGATAATTAGCGGCGTTTTGAGGGTCAAACAAAATCCAGAAAGTATGGGTGTCGATAAATCGATTGGGTATCGGTTTGGAAAAAGGTAAATGACGTCACCGAAACAAAATCTGGAAAATGCCCATGGGAGTCGAACCAAACGAAACCACCGGGAGGCGGTTGCTCATGAAATGTCACAATGTGCGGCGAAATTACACCTTGACTGCACAGTTTTACCGACTGATTTTAGGCTTGAATAACTCTTGAAATAAAGTTTTGCAGCGTCGCGAAGGTCCATTCAAGGTAATGTCGAAAAAATGGTTGAACTTTCCAACAAATTGAAATTTTATTTACGGGAAAATTTTCGAATTATAAAAATCGACTGTGTCCCCATAGGCAAAGCGTTTCAAAAATTGTCCGGCGCAGCAAATAACAATGGTGGAGCCGCCACTTGAATTCATGGGCTCGTCGCGTAAACGGAGCGGCAGTCGCGACCGCGAGCGACCACGTGATGACTTTCAAAAAGGGGACGACGACGACGATGGTCAGCAGCAGCCGGGATCGACTGCGTTTCAGGCGCATGTCGCTGAGATGGTGCGTCGTGTTTTGTTGCGCGTTTCGGAAAAAAATTTCAATTTTGAAAACGCATGTTGTCAAGTTGCAGTCTAGACTTCCAGAATTGCTGAATAAAAATTGAAAAATGCGCAAATCACAGAGTTTCAACTTTTAACGTCTGTTCTAAAAACTCACTTTCACTTTATTCGTCTTTGGCGGCAGGTTTGGAAAGCTGGCAGCGAACAAGTGAAGCAAGCGTTCACTTCATACGGACGAATTGATCTGTTTCGGCCGTATTTCGACGTTGAACCAAAAGTTGTGCGCAATCGTCTGTTGCAGTCGTTGATTCCAAGGCGACCGTCGCAGATGCAAGTATGATGGCGCTATTGTTTTTGAAAAAAAAACTCGTTTCTTTATTTCTTCTTTTTTCCCCATTGCGAGGCGCTCCCGATCATGTTGCTGCAACTTCATCAACACTAAGACGTGTGCATTTTACTGGTTTGCATTGTTTTCGTTGCACTGGCGCTTCAATCGGTTTTGTGGAAGTTTGTTGATAGAAATGGAAAGGAAACAACTTGAAAAAGCATGCAGATGTGAATATCTTCACATTTTTCACCATTTCGCTTCACGAACTTTGTGTATTTTTGTTTTATGCTTCAGGTGGCTTCAGATTTGTACGGGCCCCTGATGTTAATTTTCACATTGATTGCGCTCCTTTTGTTGATGATGAAGACGTCTGGCTTTGTCGTCGTAAGTTTTACTGATATTTGAACGCAGTTTTTTCCAAATACCGCCTCTTTGACGGCACAGCACAGTGCTGGGTGGTTGCGTCCAAAACAACAGTCTCTATCTTCATATCATTCGCTGATTCGTTGTTGGTGCACAAGTGTGCACTAGGCAGTGTGATGTGGAGGCGGAGTCTGTCCGGCACAGAATGCATGCGTCACACGTGGTCACCAACCAATCAGAGAAATTGCATATGATATAGAAATAGAATGTGGAGCGAAAAACGTGTGTTTTTCAGCAAAACGGCACTCTGATGGGCACGGCGTTGTTGACGTGCTTCGGCTACTGGGTGTTCACCTCGTTGGCTGTGTACACGATGTGCTACGTGTTCGTGTGTGACCTGCAGCTGACGCAGATTGCGTCCACTTTGGTGAGATTTTCATTCACTCGTTTTTCTTTTGTCGCCAAGACAAACCATGCTGAAAAACAGTCAGCATTTTGTCTGTGCGCTCGGGGGATCGAGCCCTGCGCCGAGGGGTGCGAGGGGTGTATAGACACTTAATGACAGAGAAACCTCGATGGGCGCCCCACTCAATGGCGTTCTGTACGCTTCTCTGGGTTAGCCCTATGGCTAAAAACATCGCCTAAAAATGCCAACAACAAACAACAACAAAGTCAGCAGACTGTCCATATGGAGAAGCTCGAGTGGAAATTTACTTGCATTGTGATGAAGCAGTTGATTTGCCCCCCCCCCATTTGCGAAACACAGCACATTGATTGGCTGCACCATGCTCCGGCATCCAATCAGCTGCTTGCGTTTCATACACTGGTTTCCTGTTTTGTGTTGTTTGTTGTTTTAATTCATTTTCTGTGTAACCAGCATATAGGGTGAAAAATTACCAGCCGATTAAATCAGCACACTGCGTGTTTCAGATGTTTCAAAAAAAAACGTCTTGCCTTACCTTCAGGGCTACGCGTTATTTGGCCACTGCGTGGTCATTCTGTTGACGGCCGTATTTCACCCGCAGCACTCGCATTTGTATTTTTTCGGTTTGGTTCTACTGTTTGCCGGTCCGTCGTGTCTTAGAATGGTTAGCAGCTCATTGACTTTTTGCTGCAAAGAACAGAACTTGCCTGTGTTTATGACTGCTGCAAATCTGGACAATGTGGGACAAATAACGTAGTTCAGTGTGGTGGGGCCAAATTCTATTCTCTGTCATTGATTGAGTTTCTGGAAAACGATAGAATAGCCGAACAATCAAGGAGACTTCGGTTTCTAAAACACGGAGGTATTTCTTTTTGCAATCTTTTTGCATTTCTAAAGGCGAAAACACCATTCAGTTTTTTCTCCGTACTGTCCGTAATGCATTAAGATTAGCACACACGACACGCTTTCCAAATCTTGCGGCCATTTTGTAAGTGTCGTGTGTCCGTGCGTACGCAAAAAAAAAACTGATTGCTAAATCCCCTTCACGCGTTTTTCTCAGTTTCAGGTGATTTTATTCGCGTCGAAACTACGCCACCCGACGCATCGGTTGGTGCTGTGCGGCTCAGTCGCCTTTGTGCACGCGATGTTTCTCGTTTATCTGCATTTCGGCTTTGAGTCCATCGTTGAAGGTGCGGTGGTGGTGGTGTTTTTTTTCGGTTTGGGCTCATCAAATTGCACCCAACGGATTGGCTGCGTCATATTTGAATTCGACGTGCTGATTGGTTGCACAACGGCCAATCTGAACATCACATTTTAATTTTGTATCTTGGGTTTTATGTTTTCAGCAAACAATAATTTGTCATTTTTATTTTTTTTCAGAACTGGATGAAATGATTGGCCACCCGACACTGTCAAGTAAACTTGCCGCAGAAGTTGTGACTTGACATTTTTATTGTTGCTTTGTATTATTAAACTATTGTAATGCAAGAACTGCGTTGCACAAATGATGATTTATCCAATCTCACCGCATTCTCAAATATTTATGGACGATTACTTAAAACACGCGTGGTGATTGTTGTTGTGTATTTGTTGATGGTGACTTGTTGGGGTTGCTTTTTTTGCATTGTTACTTCTGTTTCTTTTTCTTGTTTTTCTTGTTCTGTGCTTCTTTCGTGAAGGAACAGCGATCTGTGGATCTGACAAATGAAAACATCTCTGGAGCTGGGAATAATTAGTTGTCGAATTTTGTTCAGCAGCGTTGTTATTTACGCACTGAATATTTGGCTGAGAGGAAAGAAACCAGATGTTTCATGTTTCGGATGAGTCACGGGTGAGACGGGTTACTTCTGACGGGTGTTTTATCGCTGTTAATCACGCCGCAAATAATTTTCGTTTTATTTCGTGGAAATTTGTGTGTTATTGAGAGTTGCTTGTTCTTTCTTGTTCGGCTGTCGAAAAATAATGGTCGTTTCAATGAACAAATAATGTGGTTTTCAGAATTGCGTGTCAATCTGAGCTATGGAGCAATCAACGAAGCGCGCCACCGGTGCGAGTGACATTGTGCGTACGAAGCGCGCCACCGGTGCGAGTGACATTGTGCGTCTGAACGTGGCTGGCACGTTGTTAACGACGACACGAGCGACGCTGGCGGCAGCTGGACACAGCATGCTCGCAGCCATGTGCAGGTTCGTGTGAACTACTGCTGATCATTGTTTGTTCTGCGATGCGGGAGTGCAGTTGGGCTTCACGCCTGATCGAACGGCCGTGTCAAGCTTCGAAACTGAAGGTTTTCAAGGGGCGTATCAGTTTGATTTTGCTTGTTTTTGGCGGTTCGCTGACGCCTCGCGGCGTTTCGGAAGTTATCCAGTTCTAGAGATCGGATTTTGTTGTTGTTCATCGCCTCACAGGTGGGAAAGATAGTGGACGCAATTTGGCCGATCGAGCGGGCCTCGGTCGGGTGCGGACATGCTGTGTAGGAGCTGCGTCGTCCGCAGAGATCGGGTGTCGTCGATACAAGCGGTGGTAATAGGACACGAAGGGTTACCTGAAGGGGAAATCGATTCCTGAAACCGAAAACTTAGATGGCAACCTGGTTTCATTTCGCGCAACAACGCAAGAAAACCTTTGCCAGCGCAGTGCTGACTGCACTTGGATCGGTTTCGCTGCGAAGTGCGAAGATGGAGCTTCGGTTATCGTGCGCGTGTAACTATGATAAGACAGGTCGAGGTGATTACTTTTCCTGTCGTCTCACCACACACAGCGGCGTTCAAACTTTTCAGCGACGAGTGGTCCGTTCACCGTGATGACGTCATCGGTCCGACTGAGCACTTCATTGACCGTGACCCCACTCACTTTCGCTTGCTGCTGAATTATCTCCGGAGTGGAAAAGTGGTGCTGTCCGGTTGCACTGAGACACAACTGCGGGAACTGCTCGTTGAGGCTGAGGCAAGAGCTCTGGTGGTTTGGTTCTTCAAAAGCGTGTATTGGACATACCGTATTACCTCCAATAAACCCCCATGGGGGATTAATACGTCAGCGACTTTTAGGGGGGGGGTATTTACAAACAAATTCTAGGGTTGGGGGTTTGTTGAAAAATGGCAAAAATACCTTGCATGGCAGGCAAGAAAGTCGCAGAAACTTCTACTTTTCGCAGAGATTTCCTTTTGTAACAGCCTTTTGTAATGAAATTATCATTAACTCATCCGGTAACAATACGGTTTTTTTTACCACGGTTTGAAAAAAAAAACGATATTTTGCCAAGCCTAATGGCATCATTGTTGTGTCTGTTAAATTTCTTGACTGCAGTTCTACCAGCTGACGCCACTTGTGGCTGACGTGCGTTCGATGCTTGAGCCTGCGCTGAAAGTCGGCGACAAAGTTCGGTGGAAGCCGAGCGCCATTGAAGCGTGCCTCGCGACGGTGATTGCTGCTCGTTTCTGCGATTCCCCTGACTTTGCCTGGCGCAAGTCGGGCACGGCGCAGCTTCCCTTGTCGGCGCATTCAATCATTGAAATCCCCCCTGATCCCTTGTTGGCGCGTTCAATCATTGAAACCCACGGTGAAACCCCGGTGAAAATTGCGTACAAATTCGTGTGCGTTGCGTGCGGCGGCTGGCAAATGCACCATGGGTAAAGGGCTGGGTAAAGTTTTGCTTTGTTAGAGATTGGGTTGGTACAAAACGGGTTTTTATATGGTCACGAAAAAATAGTTCTATTTCCGTTTTTTTAAACCGTTTTATTTTCCAATTTTTCCCAGCACCCAGAAGTACCCAGAAGTTTGCCCCCCCCTCCAATTAAACATCAAAAATACAGTCAAAATTAGCATCTGAAGCTTCAAGAAAAGTAAATCTGGTATGCATTTCACAAATCCAGTTTCACACGCAGCCTATTTTTCACTTTTTGCGACGTATAATCTTGCGATATCATCCACCTAATAGTTTTGAAGTACCGAAAGTTCGAAAAAAAATTTGAGGTAAAAATCCGGTTTTTATTTTTGCAAGAAAATAAACAGGAAAAACCGGTTTTCTTTCCCATGACAACCCTAGTTAGAGATGTTTTATTGGTTGAGATGATTTAGATTGTACATTTAAGTGTGTTTTTTTAAATGCCAATCTGCAACAGGGAAGTTTTACTGTTTCCAGGAAAGTTAAAATGGAACTTCAAATGCCTTTCATGCCCCTACACATGGAGACGATGCGTGGTGAAATTGTTGAAGTGCGTCTTTCTTGTGGAACGCGTTGTTCAGGGTTGTTTCGAAATCAGGCTCTGACAAATTCTGATTCTGAATAGATAACTAGAGCCAAAGTTTCGGATAGACATACAGTGGCGGCCAAAAGTGTTGGAACGCTGCGCGCGTGTGTGCGTGTGAGCCTTGTATTGCGCGTGTGTTGCATCAGCCGTACAAACGCTATAAAAGAATCCCATGCTAATTTTTTTAGTTTTTTAGACTACTGAGTGTATCTAGTACATGAATCGCAGGGTTTTTTCACTGAAGCGTACATTTACTTGACATATACCGAACATTACAACACGCCTCCATTGCATATGACTGGCAGTAAAACTGATTCAAAATCATTGGCAAGAAAACTATTCTGCGAAGTATTAGCGTTTGTTTGTGTTTGAATTATCTAACAGACGTGTATTGCGTTCATGCTTCGTGTTCCAGTCGGGTTGTATTGTTTATTCTGCTATATTTTATCGCCAAATAATTTTGAAACAGTTTTACTGCCAAATGGAGGTGTGTTGTAATGTTTGGTATCTGTCAAATAAATGTATGCTTCAGCGAAAAAACCCTGCGGATAGTGTACTAGATACACTCAGTAATCATAAAAACAAAAAAAATTAGCATAAGATTCTTATAATAGCGTTTGTAAGGCTGATGATACACGCGCGCAACACACGCACACACATGCGCGCAGCGTTCCAACACTTATGGCCGCCACTGTACATAGAGGATAGACATAGACAGACATAGATAGGAGGCCTTCCGCCGAAAAATCGCCTGAGGGTGGACAGTCTAGAATTGGACTTGGTCTCCGATTGGGCTCAAATTTTAACACAGTCAACTAGGTCCAAAAACTCGGCCAAAAATCAATTTTCAGCCCAATCGGCCAAACCACGCGCGAATGGCAGCCATTTTAAAAAGGTACACTTTTTTGGAGAGGTCATTTTGTGGACCTCATTTTTGGGCATGTTACGAAAAACGCTGCCATCAACACGTGCGTTCACCATTTAAACTGAAATTTGTACTGTAGTTAGGGAACACTCTGGGCTATCTTTGGACCAGTTTTTGGTTTTATTGCATACTGTAAGCGCGCGGTACAGTAGCCTAAATGCAGCCTTTTTTTGATCAAATGTGAAAATTCAAATGCTCCTGCACGTGTGCCGACAGAACAGATTGCGCTCAAATTTGGTATGTGAGTAGCAGTTTACCTGGGCTAACTGCACACCAAAAATCCAGCTTGGCCCGTACTTCTGTTACAAGTTACGGGGCGAAGAATTTGAATTTCCCTAGTAAAATGCCCCATTTTTTTAAATTTTGTAAACTTTACCAAAAAACTAGCGCCTTCTGCAGCTGTTAATCTCAAAATAGCTGTAAACAGGGGTTTTCAGATTCGCTAAAGACGGTTCAGACATTAGTTTTTTGATTTGACCACACTGAACAAAAATAAACGGGAAATATTTCCGAAAAACCCGCCTTTTTCCCCACTTTTGACGTCTCCTTTAAAGTCATGAGGGTCTAAAAATGTGCCGACAACTGCGATTTTACTGAAAATTGGTGTGCAACTGGCAGTAGATGTGTGCTACGTGTGTGCCAAATTTCAACGCTCTCCCATGTTTGTTGGCTAAGTTACAGGGTCTTTACCACACAGACTTTGTGTTTTTGAACATATCGAGCAGTGTCTGCAACAAATACGCCAGTATCATAGCTGAAGCAAATGCGCATCTGTGTTTTTTAGACGCTGATTTTGAATCTGATTTTAGATTTTAGCCCCGGGCATTTTTTTGCCTAAAAATTGGGCAAAAAACTCATTTTTTGCGTTTTTCAGTGTTTTTTGTTTTATTTTTTTAATTTTATGCGTGAATCTTGTATTAAAAGCTATTTTCTAATAGATTTACAACCGCTGTTTTTGAATCAGTTGTTATATTTTGCAACTGACCACTTGCTCATCGAAAAAAATGGGTAAAATGTTGATTTTTTGTTCTTTTCATATGTTTTCGTTTCACAGTAACTTTGTACTGTCCTATTTTAGCGTATCAACATATAAACAGCTCATTTAAAGCTATTTCAGCCGCGAAACTTTGTAAACCTACGTTATTTTGCACGGAGATTTTAAATTTTGACCTTGTGGGTTACGGTAACACCCGGTTTGGTCCCAACACGATCTTAGTTCCGTCAACAATCCACAAACACCTTGGTAACCGCAACCAAATTAGTGAAACAAGTTAGATTAGGGTTGTTTTGCACGCAGATTTTGAATTTCAGCTTTCTGGATTACGGTAACGCTTGGTTTGGTTCCAATGCGATCTTAGTTTCAGCAACAACCTACAAACAGCTTGGTAACCGCAACCCAAACCGGTGAAACAAGCTAGATTAAGGTTGTTTTGCACGCAGATTTTGAATTTCAGCTTTCCGGTTTACGGTAACGCCTGGTGTGGTCTCAACACGATCTTAGTTCCATGAACAACCCACACACAGCTTGGTAACCGCAACCAAACCGGTGAAACAAGCTAGATTAAGGTTGTTTTCCACGCAGATTTTGAATTTCAGCTTTCCGGATTACGGTAACGCCTGGTTTGGTCTCAACACGATCTTAGTTCTATGAACAACCCATAAACAGCTTGGTAACCGCAACCAAACCGGTGAAACATGCTAGATTAAGGTTGTTTTGCACGCAGATTTTGAATTTCAGCTTTCTGTATTACGGTAACGCCTGGTTTAGTCCTAATACGATCTTAGTTTCATCAACAGCCCACAAACAGCTTGGTAACCGCAACCAAAGCGGTGAAATCTAGCTTGTTTCACCGGTTTGGTTGCGGTTCCCATGCTGTTTGTGGGTTGTTGATGAAACTAAGATCGATTGGACCAAACCAGCGTTCCCGTAATCCGAAGCTGAAATTCAAAATCTGCGTGCAAAACAACCTAATCTAGCTTGTTTCACCGGTTTGGTTGCGGTTACCAAGCTGTTTGTGGGTTGTTGATGGAACTAAGATCGTGTTGAGACCAAACGAACGTTACCGTAACCCCAAGGTTTAAATTTGAAATCTCCATGCAAAACAACCCTAATCTAACTTGTTTCACTAATTTGGTTGCGGTTACCAAGGTGTTTGTGGATTGTTGACGGAACTAAGATCGTGTTGAGACCAAACCGGGCGTTACCGTAACCCACAAGGTTAAAATTTGAAATCTCCGTGCAAAATAACGTAGGTTTACAAAGTTTCGCGGCTGAAATAGCTTTAAATGAGCTGTTTATATGTTGATACGCTAAAATAGGACAGTACCAAGCCCTATCCTATTTTAGCGTAACACATTGAAAGTTACGCTAAAATAGGATAGCTGTTATTCATCGAAAATTGAAAGTTACGGTAAAATATCAAAGTTACTTTATTTGTTGAAAGTTACGGTAAAATATCAAAGTTACTTTATTTGTTGAAAGTTACGCTAAAATATCAAAGTTACTTTATTTGTTGAAAGTTACTCTTTTTGTGGAAAGTTACGCTAAAATAGGAAAGCGCCAAAAAATTTGTTTAGAAACAATTTTTAATTTAAATTTTCACTTCTCCAAATAGTTTTCAAGATCGCTGAATTTGGATCTGTCCTTATATTTTTGCCTCGGGCATTTTTTGCCCAAAAATTGGGCAAAAACACTTTTTTTGCGTTTTCCAGTGTTTTTTTGTTTTTCTTTCTAATTTTAAGTGCGGATTTTTATTTAAAAAACTATTTTCTAATAGCTTTACAACTGCTGTACACTTGAATCCGTTAATACATTTTGAAACGGACCTTTTTCTGACCCAAAAATGGGTTAAACATGGATTTTTTGCCGTTTTCAGACGTTTTCGTTCCATAGTAATGAATAAGTTTGAAAACAATTTTTAAAACCACTTCCTAGGAGTTCCCGACTGCGCCTAATCCATATCTGTAGTTAAATTTTGCAACTGCCCCTTTATTAACCCTTAAACGGGTAAAAAATCTACACTGGTGTCTTTCTGAAGACGTTTTTCTTTTTGTGTTTGAACTAGACTTGTAAATTGTTGTTAATTTGTCCTCGGCAATTTTTTACGCCGCTGAAGTTGAATCTGTTTTTTGTTTTTAAAACTGGTGCTTTTTTGCTCCAATTTTATCCAATTGGTTAAAAACTGACACTTTCAATTGTTTGTTTGAAACTTACATTATTAAAACGTCTTGCTTTGCGTAAAATTGCTTTAAAAGCTCAAAAAATACAAATCGACGATCGGTCGCCGGAGTCACCAGCGCCCGTCGGCCAACACATAAAATGGCCATAACTCGGGTTACGGTAGGTGTTTGGCCGAAAAATTTTGTGCGCTTACTCAGGACACTTAGTAGGATCGTTTTAGCCCAAAATGTCAAAATTTCATTTTTTGGCCATCGAGCGCTAGTCATACCGCTCTTATGTGCAAGACGTTT
>JASANC010005248.1:0-11404 GCA_030248135.1 Theristus sp. LFF4_11
ACAGTGACGCCGACAGCAATTCGAATGCACAAAAAAATTCTGTCAACAACACTTGAATTCTAACGCTATATGTTTGGAATTCTGAAACGCAGCTGGGTCGGGTGTTTTATTGGATTGCGTGATACTACTACGGCCCGGGTACTCAAAGAGTGACATGGCAGTCGGTGAAGTTCTCCTTCAGATTTGGAAGAGGAAAAACCGCTCGGTTTCGCTGGCGCAATGTGGTTCGTCTGGGGTGTGCTGTTGGACAGCGGAATTGGAGAACGTTGGTTTTTCTGTGTTTTACGACCTTTTCCGGTATTTTCCACGGCTAACGTGTTTTTCAATTTTTTGTTGTTTCCTCAACTAAAACCTTTGCTGATATGTTCTTGTTGAATTCTTTGTATAGTCAGATGCAAAACTGACGGTTCGTTACCATTAATCGTGGTTTGCCAAACTTCTTTCAAACAGCAGCTACGTCTCCACTCAAATCTCGTTTACTTCTTCTCATTATTCCCTGTTGGCCTGCAGTGCCGTTATTTTCCGTTGCAAACACTTCATTTCCGTCAATTATTGCGCTGATTGGCTGCGTAACAAACTTGCAGTTTTGATCAGCTCAATTATTTTTTTTTCTTTTGTTATTCTCATTTTTATTCTGTTTTTCAAGTGCACACGTAGAAGCAAGGCAGCAAGCTGCCAAAGAAGAACTTCGGCACTGTCTGCGTTTTGTCTTTCCGTTCACGGACATAGAAAGTGTCCGAACAGGCGCTCATTGTTCTGTCTGTTCGCCTGGGTGCCCCGCGTCGGGGTGGTACCAAAAAAGTTTGGGCTTTTTATTGGGCCGCTGGCACAGGGACGCCGCGCGGGACACACAAAAGGACAGGACATCTCTGTTCGGACGCGTTTCATAGCGTTTTCGGCGTTTTTTTTTGTTCCACAAACGTTTGTCTGCAAATCTGAATCACATAACCGAACCTGAAATAGTGTTACCTGAAATTGAAAAGCCAGTTTTCAGGCTCCCCCCGCGGCATGGCAGCGCGCGTCGTCGGTATGACGTGGTGCGGTTTTAGTATGATCATGGTGGCGTCTTATACCGCAAATCTCGCCGCGTTTCTCGTGTTGGATCAACCGATACAAAGTTTGACCGGTATCACCGACACGCGGGTTGGTCTGTGTGCGCGTCGTAATACCGCATGCCCGGCACGTGTCAGTCACGTCACGGGTTAACCGCATGAACGAGCGAGTGTTCAAAAGCTTTTGACATCAGATAGCGTGATGTGCTGAGCTGCGGTTTTCTGCTCAATGTCATGATGTGACGTGACGTGACATGACGTGACCTGACGTGACGTGACATCACGTGACGTGACGTGACGTGACGTTTGTCACACAACTTTCCAATCATGGAGGTGGACGCGCGCTGATGCGCGTCACTTCGCTACACATTCACGAAGCAAAAAACACAGCACGCTTCAGTTTTAGAACGTTCGCACATTCATAAGCACGTTCATGTTAGCGCGCGTCAACGCGTTTCAGCGCGCGCGTGCATGAATGGGCCTTTAATCCGGCTTAGCTTCAAGATAAACAAGCTTTTGACGTCAGGGTCAGATAACGTGATGTGCTGAATTGCTGTTTTCTGACGTAACGCAACTTGACAGACGTGACGTGACGTGACGTGACGTGACGTTTGTGAAACAACTTTTTAAACAAACCGCTAAATAAGCCGTTTCAAAATAATTGAAGTTCTGGACCGCGTAAAACCCAATTTGTTTGCACGACCTTCGATTATTCAGTTTTCAACATCTTATTCCCTTCATTTTCAGCTGCGAAATCCGAGTGCTAACTTCACGTTCGCAACCGTACAGGACAGCAACACGTGGCATTACTTCAAGCGACAGCCGGAGCTGCAGACGATGTCGAGAATGATGGAGCAGCAGAATCTCGCCACGGTCACTGACGCGATCAAGGAGCTGAAGTCCGGGTACGATCAATTTACGGTTGTTGATTTTTGTGTGCTTTTAAAAAGCGGAGTGGAATCACACAGAATCTACTACTGGTGGCTTTTTGTCATATTCTCTCCATGCACTTCAGTCAGTCTGTGTAATGAATAAAAACTGAACATTGGGAGAATGAATTTGAATGAATGTTCGCAACATGCTGCGAGTGACCGACGCAACACAATATAGCGACTTTTCCAGCGCACTCGACGCGTTCATCTGGGACTCAACATTCCTCGAGTTCGAAGCGGCCAAGGACTGTTCGTTGTCGCTGTCCGGCAGTCTGTTCGGCCAATCAGCGTACGGAATTGCGCTCGAAAAAGACTCGCCGTGGACGCGCCTGTTCTCGCTGTC
Organism: Theristus sp. LFF4_11; assembly: GCA_030248135.1. Classification (NCBI taxonomy): domain Eukaryota; kingdom Metazoa; phylum Nematoda; class Chromadorea; order Monhysterida; family Xyalidae; genus Theristus; species Theristus sp. LFF4_11. The sequence goes on from JASANC010005248.1 coordinate 2,328, forward strand.
CGTGTTGCATTTGATCGAAAGTGTGCTGCTTCAACAGAAGTTTCTTGAATTGCTATTTTCACACCATTTTCCAAAAAAAAACTTCAGAACTCTCATATGCAAACGCAACAAAATTATTATAGATACCTATGATGTTCTTGAAAATTATTTTACAATTATCATGCAAACGCATCAACTCGAACAAATTCTACCCGCCGCACAAGTTCACCGCTTTTGCTTCTTCAGATGGCACACTTGAACAACTGGAGAATCGTTGGATCAACAACGTCAATCAAGTTCAATGCGCCAGCACCCGGGTGGCGCCGTCACGCCTTGGACTGCACAACATGAAAGGTTCAACGTTAAGCGGCATTCATGAAGTGGTATTTGGTTAAACATAGCTGTGTTAAAACCTGGATGAATGCCCCTTCAGCCAGACCCTGCTAATGATCACTCTCGCTGACTTAACTTGACAGTCGGTTTCGACTAAAATTCAATCAACAAACAACAGACCATCAGGCCAGCTTTCTCCTTTTCCACCATTTTTTCAACATTGTTTTTTTTGCTGATATGTTGCACTAAATCACTCATCACAAACACTCCGCACTCCAACTGCGCTTGTGTGACGTGTTTTCCAGTGTCTTCGTACTCGGATCGCGCAACCTGCTCTCGAAAAATTCGTTTTCCTAAGAATTTCAGTAGGTTTCAAAACAGAAACTTCGACAAAAAAGCCTCTAGTATGTTTCTTGTTCGCAGACATCTTCTTTCTGCTCGCCATTGGTGTCGTCGCCGGACTCCTGTGCTGCTGCGTAGAGCGAGCGCTGAAAAGCCGCGGCCGCCCGACAACATGCGAACAGGTGAACAAGAAACAGTTCGCGAGCGAACCGCACTACCATGGCCGTCATCAGCGGGCTTGGCTGGCATCGCCGACGTTGTACGCTGCAAACAGCAACAGCAGCAACGCCGACGCCAGCCACCACCGGCTGTACGCTGACACGGAGCAAGCGATCAACGAGCTCAACAGTGACAAGTGCTCCGGTTGCGTCAACCTGCACAGCACGACGAACAACGCAATGTTCGACCGTTGCGAGCAGCCTGCCAACGAGCGAACCACCGTCGCATCGGCGCACTTCTACTACCAGCCGGGCATGCTCGCCGTCGAAGGCGACTCGTCGACGCAACGACGACGCCGCGAGGCGCAATCGCACGCGAACGCTCGCTTCTGGTCGCAGTTGCACGCTCGCTCGAATCCGGACTTTCCGTCTTACCAGCAGCGCCCGCGGGCGCGACCGACGACGACGGTGATCAAAGGAGATCTGTGCGGCGGCAGCGGCGGCAACAACAACAAACGGGTCGTGTTGCGGCATCAGCGGTCGGCCACCAGAGTTCCGACGGCTACGGTGAGGACCGCAACGACGACCGTGAAGACCGCAACGGGCGTTCAGAACCGCAAGAGCAGCCTGAACTACACGTTCACGACGATAGGCGAGGCGCACACTCAAAACTACAGTGACCGCAATGTACCGTCGTCGAACTCGGAGATGCATCCGATGCTGAAAGCCGGCTACAATCTCTATTCGACGACGTCGACCAGTTCCAGTTGTGCGACGGGCGAAACACGAAACCGCAACAACAACAACAACAACAACAACAACAACAACAACACCGCGAACCAGCAACAACCGCACGTAATTATGGAGCGGTTTCCGAGGCGGTCAGCAAGCGAGAACCGCCTGATGCGAGTGGCGGGGGGCGGGTACTGCCGGCAAAATAGCGGGCAGCCTCAGCAGCGGGCGACCTCCGGCAGCAGCTCCGCCGAAGACCACCACCAGCAGCACGGCGGTCGGCTTGAATCACGTTTCGACCCGCACGACTACGAGAACGTGCCGTCGAAGTCGGAGGAAATGTTGCATCATCGATTCACGACAGAGAATAATCGAATAGACTCGGATGAGCTGATGGACTCGGATGAAGTGAACTTATCGTCAATCATCGGCCCGCAACCGCGCACACCGCCGCCGCCGCGCGGTGCACCACGATCCGGCTGGGGGCCGACCGCGAGACGCGGCGGGACGAAAGGATTGCGAATGGCGAGCCCGTCGCAGGAGCTGCCGATGACGACGGACTCGGATGGATCGCCCGTTTTTTACAAGCGACCCGTGGCGCTGATTTGAGTTTCATTTCGTTGAAGAGTTTGGTTTTTTTCATGGGCACAAAGTTTTTGATGTGGAAGAGAGTTGCGTATTTTTTTATCATGTTACCGTATATTTTATATACAGGGTGGTCCAGTCAAACATGCATACGTGTATTTAATCAGGATTTAAGTTGAAATAATTTTACACATCTAAACTAGAACTGGTCCAATTTGTTGTGAAACTTCAGCATAACAGTTGAAGAGTAATGGGCGCTATCAAAAGGTGGCCTACCACCACTGGATTATCTTGTACATTACTAAATGTCGCTTTCTCGATGATCTCAGATGTGCACTTTCAGTTGACACAGCGTTAGCTTCCAAATAAACAGTTCTATGGCTGTAACAAGCATCAGTAACGGTGCGCGATAATAGATTTTTATTTCCGGTGCCAAAAATGCAAACCAAAACAACGCAAACAAACAAATCAACATTAATTTTTTGACACAAAAAACCGAGATTTGCGTAAGTTTAAAAATTTAAATCTTAAGAAATAGAGTTTTCGACCAATATTTTTTCTCGTTCGCTGAATTCCGGCACCGCGGGTCGAACGTTTCTCTTCAAACGATCGTCAATGATGCGTTGCTGAAATCAAATGCATGTCAAATGTAAAAACCACCAACTCAAAAAAATCATTTTTTGCTTCATCGTTTCTATAAAAACTGCGTTCATCGAAAAAAAGTTTAAATTGAATTGACCAACCCAGAAAATCTTGCACTCTCTGTAATTGTCCATTTCTTGCCAACATTTTTCACGGTAACCACGGTTTTTCACAAGACACTGCCGTGTAATTTCCGATTCCTGAAAACAAACGTCGCGTCACATATTTATTGACGTAAACTCAGAGTCGGTAAGTTGATTCCTGCATGATGAAAAGTTGAGTATGTTTTAAAGACCTTGCGAGGCTGCGAATAAAAAACTCACTTTTGCGGATCCAGGCATTCTGAAGAACTTTGTGAGTGAAAAACTTTGTTGATCCTTTGCTTTCACCACTAAGATTTACTTGGTTAAAAACAACTCACAGTTAAAAAACGAAAAAATCAAAAAGTAGCCTCCTCAACTCAAAACATGGATCGTCTTCCAATCGTTTCTGTTTCTGTTGCTCACTTCGCTCCTTTGGTTCGTTTCGTGCTGCTGATTTTGATGACATCATCAGAATTGATCGAATTTCAAGCCGGTATGTAGGGTTGTTAAAAAAAACAAAAATCGACTCCCGTATGGCGGAACTTTCCAGATTATGTTTGGGTGAACTCATAGGCTCATTTACCTTTTTTCCAAACCGTTACCATACCTAGGGTTAGGGGGAAAAATCCGGATTTTTTAAATTAAAAAAATTAAAAATTTTTTTTACAAGTTAGGTTCGTTCGAAGCGTCTCGTCGAGCCGAGTTCAGCTAGAATATTTTCAGAACGATCCGAAAAACAATAAGAGCGAAAATCGTGTTTTATTGAAATTATGTCCATTTCATAGAGGGAAAGTTGCATTTTCAACAGTAAAACAGGACAATTTTTGACGTGTACTTGAATATTGAACCGTTCTTAGTTGTTCCTCTTTAGAAAATTACCAAAATTTGACTGTGTTCAAAAATTCCTGTTTGCTGTAGCTAAGTCGGCAAGCACTGTCGACCCGGTCGCCCCCCCCCCCCAAGACACTTACTTACTTTCAGGTTCAACCAGCTATGCTATCTGCCACATGGCCAGAGCCCACTCTTCAAATCATCGTATCGAAAACACGTACCATGATTTTGCGATCACGTTGCGGGCAACTGACAGACGCAAGTTTAACACGTTAGTTTAGCTTAACACGCAAGTTTTAGCACGTGGCCATGTTATCGGGTATCTGAAAAACGGTCGTGTGATGCGGTATTGACCAACACCTCCGCTCCAATTGTTTAACAATATATCGCACAACTCCATTGTAGACCTATAACATACGCCAATCAACAAGATATCATGTTCATCTCATGGCCTACCGACTGAAAAACATGTTCTAAGTTGCAACAAAACGATTTCTGAAACGATATTTCAATTCGGTTAAGGCATTTCAACGCTAAAAATTAACCCTAGAAGTCATCCAAATCGAAAACCATGGAGTACGTCGTTCAAAATGACCAAATAATGACATTTACCAAAGCACACAAAGACGTTGGGAAGAAAATTTGGTTTGAACTTAAAAAAATTATGCCATAAATCGAATTTTCAGAGCAAAGTAGAAGAAAATTTTTCAAATTTTTTTAAGTTTGAAAAAAAATCCAAATTAAAAAAACGAAAAAAAAATAAAAAATTTTTTTTCCAAAGCCTCTAACATCTAACCCGGTTGGCCTGTCGTACTAAATCAAAGCACTGATGTTGGCAGACGTTGCCTAAACAAGCCTAAAGCAAAACCTAATCCTAAAGCCTAATTCCAAGCTAAACATAATCCTGACCTAATCCTAACCTAAGCCAAGCCTTTTCAAGAAGAAAGATGTAAAGTGGGAAGGTGGATTAATGATTTTGATATAGTGGTTATTGTGGTGGGTGGGTTTTTAATGTAAGAACAATTGCGTTTTGAACAAGTTCTCGTTGAGTGCGGAGCGTGTGCAGGCGCGCTAGTGGATCATGAGCATGAGCATGCCGATGCCCGTGCGCGTGCGCTTTAGTAATGAAGCTTTAGGGTCTAACCCTACCCAGTACCGTGGGCGGGGGGGTGGGGGGTACACCCCCCCCAGAGCACCAGAGACCGTCGGGGGGGGGGGGGTGGGGGGGGGGGGGGCACCGTGCCACCCCCCCTAAAACCGGGCACCCCCCCATCGGACCCCCCCCTCGAAAATTTGGCCGACACCCCCCCCACACCCCCCATGAAATTTTGTCTGGCGGTGACCCCCCCCCCCCCCCAAATTTTCTGCACACCCTAAAGTTTTTTTTCGAAAATCATGATTTTTTGTCTATAAAGTCCATAATATAAGCTGTATACCGTATTACCTCTAATAAACCCCATGGGGGTTTATTTCTTCAGCGACTTCTAAGGGTGGGGGTTTATTTTGGGGGGGGGGTTATTTTTGGGGGGTTTATTTACAAACAAATTCTAGGGGTGGGGGTCAGTCAGTACCGAAGACGAGGGGGGTGGGGGTGTACTCCCCCCCCCCCCCTGGGGCGCCCGGGACCGCCGCGTGGGGGGGGTCACGCGACACCCACCCCCCAAAACCTGACACTAGACCATTCACACCCCCCTCGAAATTTGCTAGACACCCCCCACCCCCCCCCCTTAGATGGATCTAAGTAACAGTGACACCCCCAAAAATTTTCTCGGACCACCCAAAAATCATGAATTTTTGCGTCTTTAAAGTCCATAATATAAGCTAAATATATGGTAACTTGACATTCTTCATTGTAATTTCAAAGATTTTGCAGCAAAATTTAGCATTTTTCCTTCAAAATTTAAGCGAAAAAATCTCGTGGGTGGAGTGGGGGGTGTGCACCCCCCAGAAATTTTTCTACAATAGTGCACCCCCCCCCCATGGCCCACGCCTGGGGGCAGTAGCGAAAGTGCGGGGGGGTGGAGCCGAAAATCCTGCCCGTGCACGGGCAGATACCCGTGTACCCCCCTCCACCCCCCTTTACCTCAACACTGGTACTAGACTCCCCCCCCCCACCCCCATCCGCTAGAAAACACGGGATCGCACCCCCCCCCTCACGGTGGTCAATCTCTTCTCAATTTTTTCCAAAAATACCGTAATTTTTGCATTTTTCTTGACGTTTTTGTCTGTCCCTGCATATATTTTGTTGTTTCTAACCAAACAAGCAGCTTGTTTGCACAAAATATTCTGTATTTTACAAGAATTTCTGTGTTTTTCTAAGGCAAAAATTTGGTATTACCCGTGCGATCCCGTGCACCCCCCCTCACGAAATTTTTCTGCCAGTACACCCCCCCTCAGGAAAATTTGCTGCCCGTGCACCCCCCCCCCTCTAAAATTAGGCAAACACCCTCCCCCTCACCCGAGGTCCCGCTTTCGCTACTGCCTGGGGGGTGTCACTGTACCATGACTGACACCCCCCACTGAAAAATTTTCGGCACCCCCCACGTGACGACACCCCCCCCCCCCTCGAAAATTTGCTTTCGCCTTTGGTACTGGGGTCAGTACCGTGGGCGGGGGGGTGGGGGGGTACACCCCCCAGAGCACCAGAGACCATCGGGTGGGGGGGGTGGGGGGGGCACCGTGCCACCCTTCCCTAAAACCGGCCCCCCCCATCGGACCCCCCCCTCGAAAATTTGGCCGACACCCCCACACCTCCCACGAAATTTTGTCTGGCGGAGACCCCCCCAAAATTTTCTGCACACCCTAACATTTTTTTCGAAAATCATGATTTTTTGTCCATAAAGTCCATAATGATAACTTGACCATCTTCATTGTAATTTCAAAGATTTTGCAGCAAAATTTAGCGTTTTTCCTTTAAAATTTAAGCGAAAAAATATCATGATGGAGGGTGGGGGGGTGGACCTAGGGTTAGGGGAAAAAAATCCGGATTTTTTTTAAATTAAAAAAATTAAAAAATTTTTTTTTACAAGTTAGGTTCGTTCGAAGCGTCTCGTCGAGCTGAGTTCATCTAGACTATTTTCAGAACGATCCGGAAAACTATAAGAGCGAAAATCGTGTTTTATTGAAATTATGTCCATTTCATAGAGCGAAAGTTGCATTTTCAACAGTAAAACAGGACAATTGTCGACGTGTACTTGAATATTGAACCGTTCTTAGTTGTTCCTTTTTAGAAAATTACCAAAATTTGACTGTGTTCAAAAATTCCTGTTTGCTGTAGCTAAGTCGGCAACCCCTGTCGACCCGGTCGCCCCCCCCCCCAAGACACTTACTTTCAGGTTCAACCAGCTATGCTATCTGCCACATGGCGAGAGCCCACTCTTCAGTACCGTGGGCCCAAAACAATTTTCGAAGGGGGGGGTATGGTGCCGTGGGGGGGGGGGGGTGCCGACCAACATGTGCGGGGGGGGGTCCACCCTATGGTAACGTTGGACCCCCCCCCCATGGGGGTCCCATGGGGGGGGTGCATTTTTTCAAAATTTTCTGTGAGGGGGTCCACCTAGGGTTGTTAAAAAAAACAAAAATCGTCATTTTTGTTTTTAAAAAAAAATTTTTTTTTTTTTTAAAAAAAATTTCAAAAATCAAAGTTGTGCTAAATCAATCAGGGAGTCCGAAGAACCACATATGATATGCAAGCGCCTCCCGAATGACTCCCATATGACGGAACTTTGCAGATTTTGTTTTGGTGACCTCAATTACCCCTTTTCCAAACCGTCACCATGCCTCTTCTTGTGTTTTGACCTCCAAAACGTCACTAATTGTCCCCAGCTAAACTAATGCTAAAGTGAAGACAAACATACCGCCTTGAAATTCGATCAATTCTTCTGATGGTGTTGCGACGACACGACACGAAGCAGCAAGCAACCAGACAACGTAGCGCTTGCAAACGGAGCAGCGAGCACAATCGGACGCTCTGCGAGGCTCATCGTCACCTTATCTGCATCGGAAATGGTAGGCCCAACTTTGGGACGCTCAAAAACTTCATCGCAGATGTTGTCGTAGCCTAAAATCAGTCGGTAAAACGGCCCAAAATCGACTGCTAAAGGTTTTACGAGGTATAATCAAAGAAATTTTTTGTTGAACTTTCGAAAAATTTTGCCAAAATTGAGGTTTTCAGAGCATATTAGAGGAAAATTTTTCGAATTTTTTTTTTTTTAAAATCGGCATTTTTGTTTTTTTTTAATCACTTTTTAAAAAAAAAAATTTTTCATTTTTGTTTAACAACCCTAGGTCCACCCCCCACCCCCATGATAATTTTTCGCTTAAATTTTGAAGGAAAAACGCTAAATTTTGCTGCAAAATCGTTGAAATTACAATGAAGATGGTCAAGTTATCATATATTCAGCTTATATTATGGACTTTATAGACAAAAAATCATGATTTTCGAAAAAAATTTTGGGGTGCACGGAAAATTTTGGGGGGGGGGGGGGTCTCCGCCAGACAAATTGTCATGGGGGGGGGGGGGGGGGGGGGGGGTGTCGGTCCAAATTTTCGGGGGGGGGGTCCCGTCCGAGGGGGGGGGGGGGGGTGCCCGGTTTTAGGGGGGGAGTGGCACGGTCACCCCCCCGCCCCCCCCCAGAAGCGGGACTAGGGTTGTTAAACAAAAACCAAATTTTTTTTAAAGTGATTAAAAAACAAAAAAAAAATTACAAAAATTTTCCTCTAATATGCTCTGAAAACCTCAAATTTGGCACAATTTTTCGAAAGTTCAACAAAAATTTTCTTTGATGAGTCCTCGTAACACCTTTAGCAGTCGATTTTGGGCCGTTTTTACGTCTGTTTTGTGGCTGCGACAACATCTGCGATGAAGTTTTTGAGCGTCCCTAAGCTTAGCCTACCATTTCCGATGCAGATAAGGTGACGATTCGCCTCGCCAATATTCCGAGCTCGATGCTGCTCCGTTTGCAAGCGCTACGTTGTCTGGTTGCAGTTTCATGACCTGCTTCGTCCTCAGAGAATTGATCGAAGTCTGGTTGCTGCTTCGTGTCGTGTCGTCGCGACACCATCAGAAGAATTGATCGAAATTTCAAGGCGGTATGTTTGTCTTCACTTTAGCATTAGCTCAGCTGGTGACAATTAGTGACGTTTTGGAGGTCAAAACACAAGAAGAGGCATGGTGACGGTTTGGAAAAGGGGTAATTGAGGTCGCCAAAACAAAATCTGCAAAGTTCCGCCATACGGGTATCATTCGGGAGGCGCTTGCATATCATATGTGGTTCTTCGGACTCCTGATTGATTTAGCACAACTTTGATTTTTTGAAATTTTTTTTTAAAAAAAAAAATTTTTTTTTAAAAAAAACAAAAATGACGATTTTTTTTTTTTTTAACAACCCTA
>JASANC010005250.1:0-41129 GCA_030248135.1 Theristus sp. LFF4_11
AAAAATAGACCAGAAAATACCAGATTACACGATCGGACAACAAAGCACAACACTCAATGCAAGCATTCAAAAGAACACTGCAAAATGTATGTGGCGATGACAGCAAACTGCAACAACGACAACAGTCAACTGAATCAAATTTCTCAAAGTGTCCACAATGAGTCTCAATGCATCGCTTGCATCTATCCGTCACGGCCAAAACCACCTCGCGCATGTACGCTGGTTCAGCACGTTCCAAAAGTTGGTAAATATGAAAAAAAAACAGATCTGTTTATAAAACATTTCGTATTCATGCCTGCAACGATTCGGCTGCATACAAGCTAATGTTTCGCGCCGGTGCAAAAAAAGAACCTCCCAGTTGCGTGCTGAAACCAATTTTTTGTGTTTCTTTTATGTGGTTCAAAATCTAAACTTTCATTTTACATGGTTCAACACAACTCGTAAAATAAGCGTCAAACACCTACCAACTACTTTTGAAACACCCTGTAGATTGTTTCTTATGATTTTCAAATCGTTGCAGATGCAAAAGAATATGTGATCAAGGCACAGATTTTGGCAGGCGGTCGAGGCAAGGGCACGTTCAGCAACGGCGTCAAGGGAGGCGTCAAGTTTGCAAGGAGGTTACCGCCTGCATGTCTTTTCTGTAACAATGCCACAATCAGTCAGTTACAACAAAGCATTTAGAAATTTTTCTTGGTGGCATGCAATTACAGTCGAATGTTGCTAACAGTCGTGAGAGGTGGTGGTGACTGCACAGTAAGTTGCAGGGTGAGGATCTGCTCAATTCGTACAGCGGACGCCAGGGAAGCACCTGGATGCATCCCTATGAGCACTGAGTAGGGACGAAATCCCGTTCCGAGTCATATGCCTCCCAGTTTCAGCCAGTCGGATGCACTGCGTCACGTGCGAGACATGCTCGGTGAACGTTTGGTCACGAAGCAGACTGCTGCAAACGGTGTGCTTGTGCGCCAGGTTGGTCGTGTGTACAACAGCCAGTGTGTTTGCATATTCAAATGCTGCCAGTGTGTTTGCATTGCAAATGCTGTCGGTGTGTGTTGCAGGTGATGGTTGCCGAGGCGATTCCAGTGCTCGTCCGTGAGTGTTATCTGGCCATTGTGCTCGATCGTGAGCTTTGTGCGCCCGTCATTATTGCCAGCGCACATGGCGGCGTCGACATTGAACAGCTCGCTGCTACGAAGCCTCAGTTGCTTATAAAGGTGCCCAGCATACCACTGCGACAGTGTGCGTGTGGTGTGGTGGAGCGTAGGGTTGCCGCGAGACAGGAATTTGGCGAGACGAGACGATACGCGATACGCAAAGTCATTGTACGAGCCGATACACGATACAGCATTTTTGGATTTTTGACGATACGAGACGATACACGATACGCAAGGTCACGAGACGAGACGATACACGATACGCAGGGTCACGAGACGAGACGATACACGAGACAGCAAAAATTGGTCCGAGCGAGACAAATAAAGAGACGATACGAGACGAGACAAGTAATTTGTGAATTTTTTTGGAAATAATGCCTGAGGTATCAAAGCGCACACATTTATTTACTCCGCAATTGATTGCCACACACAAAAAGACACGCGAAAGCAAAAAAAAACAACAACAAAAACTCACACAGGAGAAAAACCAGAAAAACTCACAACCAGAAAAACCAGAACAACAGAAAAACATGCGAATACGCCGCATGTCTGCTCACACAGGTTTGCATGACGTACAGTATGAAAGCAATATGAAAGAGGTTCGGTATTTCAAAGTGAAAACAAAAATGTAAATTTTTAATATTCAATTTTGACATGGCAGGAACTGTCATCAGATCAGCTGCAAATAAAACACTGAAATCACATAAAAACATCAAAATGATACTTTTTGCACTGCAGATGCGTAAACCGACACGATTTCCAATGGACGTTGACCATATTTCGGACCGTTGCAAAATTGCAACCCTGCTGGACCCGCGTTATAAAAATTCCAACACTGTGTTGGGTTTGACTCTGTTCCCGTCGGAGGATGCAATGGTTGAAGCCGTACACACGCTTTCTTTAGTCGTTGCGCCTGCTGCACAAGCACAACACACTCAACAGCCACCAGCACGCGCTGCAGCTGCACAATCGAGCGTGAAACGAGGGAAACTCACAACCGTAAAAGATTCTTCTCAGGCATCTCCGGGACGATCTGCGTCATCATCAGCCGATGAACCGGTAGATCTGCGCGCGAAGGTACGTACACAGTTGGCGGTGTACTTGACGCAACAGCGAGAAGCACCTGGAGCTGACCCACTGGTGTTCTGGCTGCACAATCAAAAGACTTTTGACGTCCTCGCTTTGTGCGCCAAATATGTCTTGTGCGCCCAACCGACATCTGTGGCCAGCGAGAGGCTTTTCAGTCGTGCAGGTTTGCTATACAGTCCGCATCGTTCACGTCTGAGCGGAATAAATGCTGAGATGTTGGCATTCATCAATGCCAACGTGCAAGCAGTGAATTTTCGATATTCGCTTCTGCCAGCCGCAGACGTTAAAAAACTAAAATCGTCAGCCAACAAGTCGTCACTGATGTTTGAGGAACAGGAGTTACCGCCTGCCAGTGCGACTGACGACGAAGGAGAAATGAGGATGTCAGCGACAGCGAATTCGAAGAGCCGGGCTGGGTCACAGACGAAGAAGAGGAACTGTAAGAACAAAGCAATCAAAAAAAGCAGTCAAATTTTTTTGATGTTTGTGTTCGGAAATCACAAAGTGCTAAATTGCAATTGATGATTTGAATAATCGTGTGTTTTACAGTAGTACTTTTTCGTGTTTGCATCTCGGGACGGCGAGATGCTAACGGAGGGCACCATTGACGGAGTGATGCAGTGCTAATTTGTTCTGGACTAGGTTTTTTTTCAAAAAGTCGGTTCTGCAATTTGCAGAAATTTGGTAAAAAATTTCTGCAAATGAAATTTCGTTTCTGCAAATTTCAAAAACACGACGAAAATGGTTTTTGTGCTTGTTTAATGTCATTTTTTTCGCTCTGTGCATCATTTCTTAACGATGCGCAGAATTGCAATTGCCAATTGCATCGTTTTACCGCAGAATTTTTCAAAGATTCAGAAAAAGAACACCAAAACCAAACCAGATTGCCAAACCAAACAAATCACCAATCATTCGTTTCAAATCATTCAATTTAACAACAACACAATCAATATGAAAACCCTCATTGCTCAAATCCCGCAATCAAAGCGATGGCTTCGGTCGGTTCGACGTTCTCAAAGGTGCAGTTCACATTGTTCGGTTTGATTTTGTATCGCCTCTTTGTTTTCATCCCCAGATACTGCATGCTTGCCTGCAGTTATACTCGGACCAGGGAATGGAATTCCTTCGCGTTTGAATCGTTTTCATTCGTCAGCGATACTGCCCTTGCCCGGCGAAATTGATGAATAAAACTAGTGCAGATACAGCAAATCCGCATTTCCGTACGCCAGCAGCTGTTCAGATCCATCCATCTCAGACGGTAGAATATTTTGGCAGCCTTGAGAACGCTGTGCGCGTCTTCAAATCGGTTGCTGAGATTCTCGACAAGCTCGACGACAAGCTTGCGCACCGTACCTCCGCCAATGTCTTTTTTGCATGTTTTGTTGTGTGGATGATGGATCATTCTAATTCCAAACAGAAAGTCTAACAGCAAACAATAATTTTCGATTTGATCTGATTCTGTTTTATTTTTCGAATTTTAAATACTCCGATTTTATTTACGAAGGCAAAACAAAACGCCAATCATTGCGTTACAGCAACCGCCGAAACAACTGTTTTTGATAAAAAAACTATTTGAAATTTCTTCCATGTTGATGTGAAACCTCAGTCAAGCGCTAAACACAAAATGAATATTGCAGAACCAAAGTTTGTATACAAATCTGTTTCTGCAATTTGCAGAAATCTGGTAAAAAATTTCTGCAAACGGTCCAAAATTTCTGCAAAAAACCGACGTTTTTCTGCAAAAAAACCCCAGGTTCTGGATCGGTTAGAAAACAATAGCAGTGAACCAGCCAGTAGTTTTTGATTGCACGATGAATGAGCTGCGACCTGTGATTGGCGCTGCATACTGTCAGTGGTGGGTGCTTGCATAATTACTTCACACTCTTTAGAAAAACGACATTGACTGTTGAGTCAAATTGCGAACGAACAACGGTTTGGACCAACCGTTATTTTATGATTTTTTACGCGTGTCTTGTGACTGCTTTAGTAACAGAATTTTTGGTATTTATTACTGTTCTGCTTCGGTTGTTTTGAAATGAAATAACCTTTTACCTTTCTTTGCTTTTTATTTTCTGCGTTGCTTTTGTGGTGTTATTTATTCAAATTTCGGTGTCTGTCAGCAACTGTGTATTTTTCAAACTAAACATGAAAAAACCTTGGCAGATTACGTTTTCACATTTCACTGTGTATTTGTTTTTTGTGTTTGCGCGTTTTGCAATTTTTCTTTTTGTGCTGTTTTGCTGAATAAGCTGAATTTATTTCCAATTTGTGCCTCAGAAAGGAACGTGTGTTTCTAGTTTCTCTGTACGTTTGCTCTGATTTCATGATTTGATTCGTTTGCTCTGATTTGATCATGTTTCACGAATTATTATTGTTTTCATTGTTTTTTTTAATAGCACAAAACAATAAAAATCTGCCATATTTATGCATAATCATTTAGCAGTACCCACTACATCCACAATTGCCATTTTTATTTGGAATCATGTCTCTGCTGTGGAATCTGATATACTCTACTGCTTTCTTTACGTTTGTTACTAGAAATCCCTGAGACCGTCACGTGATGAAGTACATGCAAGTGCCATGAGAAAATCCAAAAAAACAATAAAATTTTTCGTATCTAGTCGTTTCGGAATTTCTATGTTTCTGACCAGAATGACAACCATTTCCTTTTGCTCAATGGTAGGTAACACACAGAAAGATGAACATTTTCACACGACATGCCGTTGCCGCGAGACAGGAATTTGGCGAGACGAGACGATACACGATACGCAAAGTCACGAGACGAGACGATACACGATACGCAAAGTCATTGTACGAGACGATACACGATACGCCTATTTTGAGAATTTGGCGAGACGAGACGATACACGATACAGCAAAAATGGGTCCGAGCGAGACAAATGACGAGACGAGACATGTCTCGTGGCAACCCTAGTGGAGCGTGGTGCACTGCAGTGCATTGCGTCAAGTGCAGCACGTTCCTCTGTCTGATCGCTCATCGTCGCACGGCTGTGCTTCCCTTCCCAGGCAAACTTTTTGTGTTGCTTTACACTCAACTCTATCTGTAACATATTCAACTAGCTATTGGTGGTCACGTGATGCGTGGAAGCCATTCTATGCAAACCAAACTCCACCTCCACAGCGATTCGTGCACAGAGTGCATGCATCAAGCAATCAGCCATTTCTGAGAGCATTAATCAAGACGGATGCAGTGGTTGCAGGAACGCATCAACGTGTTCCGTGGCGTCACTCGTGCACAGACGCTGCAGATCGCAGAGCGTCTCATGTTCACCGGGGCACTGCGGACGGAGGTCGCTGAGCAGATTGAAAAGCTCTATGAAATATTCGTCAAGTACGACGCCACACAGGTCGAGATCAATCCGCTGGCCGAGACCGACAGCGGCACAGGTGATGCGTGTGGCTTTGGCTCTCGCAAACATCGCTTCAGTGTCGTTCTTCGTTTGCCAGCACTATTGAATTTAAAAAAAGAACGACGAAATAAAAATGACGTGCTCGTGCTGGTGCACGTTGCATTCTTGCACAGTCGAACGGTAATCATAGGAAATCAGCTGATTGGTTGCTGTTGGATTGGGCCCACTGATTGGTCAGCAGAGTTCGATGCAGTTTATGAGCAGATTGCAATGCGCGAGTGCTCAATGAGACCTGTTTCACGGTGTAACTGTGCTCTGCAAGCAAACTGTTGCACGATTGTGGTTGGTTCAGTTTGTTGCGTCGATGCGAAGATCGCGTTTGACGATCATGCTGCGTTTCGGCAGCGTGCGATCTTTGCAATGGCAGACGACGCCGAGACCGACCGAGTGGAGTTGCACGCTGCGCAACACAACATGAACTACATTCGCTTGGACGGCGACATCGCGTGTCTCGGTGAGACTGGTGCACACACACGAGTGTGCTTGCTTGTGTTCGCCACTATGCTGCAGGCCACTGGCTCGTGTGTTACGATCAACCGCTACACCTGACCGAAATGCTTTGCAGTGAACGGCGCTGGCCTTGCAATGGCCACCATGGATGCGATCACACACCATCACGGTCAACCGGCCAACTTCCTGGACGTCGGTGGTAGAGTGGACGAAAACGCCATCGTACACGCGTTTCAACTGATTGCGAACGACACCAGGGTGCGGCGTTTTCATTGGAGCCGCAAAAGGAAACTCTGAAGAGCACATGTTGCTTCCGTTTCAGTGCGTTGCTTTTTCAGGTACGTGCGATTCTGGTGAACATTTTCGGTGGCATCGTCAACTGTGCGCTCGTGGCACAAGGCATACGCACGGCACTGCGAACTGGGAATTTGAATCTGCCCTTGGTTGTTAGACTCGAAGGTAATGCCACAACGTGGAACAACGTTTACAGCACTGTAATGTTGCACTCACACGCACACACGATGACACCTAAATATCTTGTGCGTTTGTGCGCCATCACTGTGTCATAAACAGAGTGCGCTCATGTCTTTCGATTAGAATTCCGCACAAAACGTGCCGCAAACACAGGCACGTGCGCTGAGCAAGCCCGCGAAATGCTGTCAGCGCGTGAATTGCACGTGATTATGGCGACAGACTTGGACGACGCTGCGACGAAGGCAGTGCTCTGCGCGAAGACTGCCTTGGAAAACAGTGCGCTGCACACAACGGCCGCTGCGTAGCCACGCGCGCCATCACTCTGAAAGTCGCTCAGTTCGTTTTCCTTGTTTCCTTCGAGTTTCACTTTTCTTCAAATCATTTCACCAACAGCTCCTGTGGCCTGTTGGATTTTGGTTGCACCTTGAATTGCAGTTGCCGCTAGTCACATTATTTCATGTATTTGTTATACTGTCTGTTTTTGCTGGAATAGTTGTTGTTGGTTCTTGTGTTCTTCGTTAAACAATAGAAAACTTGTAGCTTTGAACGCAATTGTTACGGTGGATGGTTACAGCTTGTTGTTAGTTCATCGTTGTTTTATAGACGTCACAAAGCGTCTAAAAACTATGGCTCAATAAAGCTTATTCTGAACACAGTCGAATGAATATCGGAAAAGCTAACATCACATCTAGGGTTGGCATGGTAAAAATACCGGTTTTTTTACCGGTAAAAAACACGTATTTATACGCGTTTTTTTACCAGGGCAAAAATTGGTGCCTTGAAAAAAACGGGAAAAAGACCGTTTCTGTATTTTTCCGGTTTTTTTCGTATTTTTCCGGTTTTTTTCAATTTCGGACCCTGAGTTTTTATGTCATTTTTGATGAGAAAATGAGAAAATCTGTGACCAAGAAAAATATGATGACGAAATTGACACTGATGATTGAAAGAACTGTTAAGCGATGTGCAAGAATCGGCTGGAGCTGCCGAGCTGAGCTGAAAATTTCAAAAATTCCAAATGTCGCTCAACATTGTCTTTCTTACACAATTACTGATTTGTTTTCTTTTTGATCTGAACTGACTGAACTGATTCGGTTTAACTGCGTTATTGCAGCAAATTGTGTTCGTCTATTGTGACCAAAGACTGTCCGGTGAAAACGCTGTGGTTTTTTCCTATGTAATTGGTGGACAATAAATTATTGAGCAAAAGATAATGTTCGATTTATTGCTGACCTTTTGGGTTTTCAAGCCCAAACATAATTTATTTTCTTTGTTGGTGCACGATATTTTAAACAAAGCATTCTGAAAGTTGTTTTCACAAGTCCTGGTTCAAGTTGAAAATCGGCTGCGAAAAATATGTGGGTTTTTACAACTTTTTGGCTTTCGTTTTTTTCCGGTAAAATTACCGTAATTTTACCGGTAAAAATACAGGTTTTTTTTACCACGATTTGAAAAAAACGGTATTTTGCCAACCCTAATCACATCCACATCAATAAAAACGGAAACACTTTTATGCGTATACACAAGTAGTGAGCTTTCGTTTGGATCATTAGTCAATATTTTCAGCTCGCGATCGATAAGCTGCTGCTTCTTCGGCCATTTCCTCCTTTAAACGCTTTCGCTTTTGCTGTCCCTCCGTTTCTTGATCGTGTTCTTGCAGCTGAAAGCGATTCAATGCAGTTCCTTCCAAATCTATGACAACTTTGTTTGGTGATACTGTAATGACGGCGGCACTTGGACTTCGACGCCCATTCATGCACTCACGCGCGCCGAAGCGCAGGCGTCACTTAGCAATGCAGCTGCGACGTTTTTACTCCGTGAATGCGTAGCGAACGTGACGCCAGCGGTTCAAGTTCCACGAATGAGGCTTTACATTCATTCACACAAGCGGCAGTGAATGAACAAGCACCAAGACTGACAAAAAAATCGGAAAGCAATATACAGGGTGGGCCAAAAAAGGTTCCAACTTCAAAATGCTCTCACTGTCTTGTGCTGGGACCTTATGGCTTAAAATCTAAAACACTGTTAGAACATTTGTTCTTTCTGATATAAACTTTTATTGGTTTACACGTTTCCGTTCGTTTTTTCAAATTTTCAAAAAATAGCATTTTTTGACGCAAAAACAAAACTGAAAATGGAGTTTTCGCTGCAAAAAACAATCAGTCTGATATGGTGAAAAAATCAGTGGCAATTTGTGTGAACTAAAAAGGGAAAACAAATTTCATTTGAAAAGATAAATTCGCATCTGTTCTGAGCAGAACCGCTCACGCACACTCAGACTCGAAGTGAAACATCAGAGTTATCAAGACCGCTCGCTCAAATGCAATTCAGCGTTCGGCATTTATGTGCTACTACGTGCGTATTGCTTTTTAGTGTTGTTAACACTCGGGTTGTCCCTAACGTTCATTATTTGCTATTTGTTTCAGCTCAATCAACCGCCGCATTTCGGAACATTTGTCGATTTTTCATGTTTTTCCGATATTTTGCTGTAGTGTTTGATAGGGTCGATATACCTTGAAAAAAATTGATCAGAAAAAATTCCCAGTGTTTTAGTAGTGTTCCAATTTTCACCTCGAAACATCACAAGCAGCACAAGCCAATGAGAGCATTTTGAAGTTGGAACCTTTTTCGCTCGCCCTGTATATATTGAGAACATCCGAAACATACGGCTCTGTAAATGTCGTCATTGCGTTCAAAATCGCCCGGCTTCCGTGGCAGAATGTGAACATGAATGTGCTGAAATTACAAAAAAATAAGAGAAGTCAACAAAACAATCAGCGGTTTATTTGATTTGTCGTGCCTTTATGGTCTGTCCGGCTGCAGGCCCATCTTGCACGCAGATGGTGGATGACGAAACTTGAAAGTGTTGCTCAATGATTCGCTGCACTTTTTGCGCGCACAGAAACAAATCGGCCACTTCGGTGGTATTGAGATCAGTCAGTCGTTCAGCGAGCCGTTTGCTTGCGACCAACACGTCTGCAACAGCAAACAGTGGTAGACGCCATCGGCCATGGCTGGCAGTACAATCGCAGCACAGCTTACGCCCGGGCAGCATCGGCATCAAATTCACAAACGCATACGAGTGCTCGGTGGAATAGAAGATGTGCTCGCTCGGCACCGTCACTTGCATGCCGAATGCTCGGCTCTCCACCAAGTCAGACACCCCTGAAGCAATCCAAGTCACCGTTCACATCCCGTAATGCAAAAAATGTGAAATTCGTGCCAACAAGTCAAAGAACTTTTGTTCTATGGAGTTACTTGCATCCAACACATTGGTTGGTAAACGCGGTTCCCCAGCAGCGTTCATACGCTTTCGATGTTCCATGCTGCTTGCCATGAATATTCTTCTGTGAAATATCGAAAGACTTTTCATGGCAAGCAGCATGAAACATCGGAAAAAGTATGAATGCTTCTGGGGAATCGTGTTTACTAACAGGACACATAAAAGTGCATTTAATCGACCGTATTGTCACTGCAGTCGACACAGCGTTTCAGAACGCCAGAAGCCAACCGTAGTTTGTTGCGAGCGTGTACAGGTCGCGTCGTCTGTGTCGCTCACAGGGCAGCCGTTGTCGCACGTCTTGCAGCATCTCCAGGTCAACTGTCGCAAACGCAACTGTGGGCGACCGTTGTTCACAATCGGCCAGCACCGTGCCCCACGGGTCCACGATCAGCGCATGACCGTAAGACGCACGCTTGTCGTTGTGCGCGCCAACCTGTGCCGCTGCGACCACGTAACATTGACACTCAATCGCACGTGCTCGCAACAACGCCTGCAAACACACACGCACACATTTGCAAGCACACAGGGGAAGTCACACTCTTTCGCAATCTACACTGAAATTGCACAACGTAAACGCAGTTGACGTGTTCTGGCGTTTCTTTCTGGGACGCTGAATGGCTGCATAGAGCTGGATGACGTAACAGTCAGCCAATCAGCCGATTGCGAATGTGTTGTAGTTGCAGGTGCTGTCGACAGTGCCAGTGACACGTACATGCCAGTGTGCTTGTCCGGTTGGCACTGTGAACGCAGATGGATACGTGAGAATGTGTGCGCCCTGTTGACGATGCCACAGAGCGAGCTCAGCAAAACGCATGTCGTAACACTGAAAACATTGCTGCTTTGGCAAACGTTGGCCGTGGCGAACACGCTTGACCGCAGCGAAATGCACGTGTGCTTGCGAACGCACCGTGCAGAGCGCGACGTTGCCAATGGGCGTCACGACCGGCGGCACCAGACGACGTCCGCGCTTTGAAAAGCCGCTTTCCATGACGCGTACCTGCGGGCACAGTTCACAGTTCTGGCCACTCACTCACCAACAACACAACTGCGCACAGAAATGCTGTTGCTTGCCTTGTTCGGAATGTGCACATCGAACAAATGCAGCTTGTCGTATCTGCCAGCAACATTGCCACTCGCATCCAGCAGCATGTGCGCGTTCCATACTCGGTCGTCATCGGCTGCCTCTTCGTCCTGTGTCATATTATGCTATTTTCAAATATTGCTGCTGCCGACCAAACCAACAATGCAAGTGGACTGAAATCAAACCGGCATGTGCAGTCCACCCAATGACATCCAGATTTCGTGTTTTCTCGCTAGTGTACGGTAACGCGACAGCAAATCGGAGAAATGTTTCTTAGAAAGTTCGAATGTCTCGGATCGACCACGACCAATAAAGTCCAATGCCTCCGGCAGGAAAATGACCTCAATGCGAAAAGTTTTAACGTTTTAGTTAAATAATTGTCCACCGAGTGTCAATCGGATTTGTTAGAATACCTTTGCATGTGCATCTTTTGCTTGTTCGGTCAGTTTTGAGCAAACTGCAATGTTTTGCTCGACGTCATGTGTTGCCGTGAACTGAGCAACTGCCACAACAGACTTCATTCTGGTTAGCGTTGTGGTGGTACGACGAAAATGCATCTGCATCAAATTAGATAACTGCAACGTCAAATATAAAATTGGATGTAAGCGTTCCGGTTTTTTTTCGCTCGACAGCGTGTTTTCTTATCATCATTGTAGCCCATCTCGACTGCGATAGAATTTTATTTTTGAACGCATGGACTAGCAAAAGGTCTTTTTGTAAACAAAAGCTACGTATAAAAATCAACAATGGAAAAACAATAAAAGTGTCGTCTGCTTTCTCTGGTTGTGTCCATTTGTTGGTGACACTGACAAACAAAAACAAACAGATGGAATAGAAAGATCACGAACGTGGTCTGGCATTATCAAATCGGACATAAACGTTGTTTTGAGCAACGTAATCACACAGGGAATACCAGAACAAGCAACACAGTGAAAAAACAACAACATATCAATGACCATTTTCATTAATTGTTTTCAGAAGTTCAAAATGTCTTCAAAATGCACCACCAATTTGTTGTTGTGTTTCATTTGTCGTCCGACGATCTGTCCGAGTGTGACGAGTGTCTCGATGCGGACGACGATTTTCCTGTCTGGCGCAGTCGTGAGCGATGACGGAGTTGCTTCGAGAGCGCCCTGGTCCTCTGTTTGCCCTCGTTGACGTACATGCGCACGTTCTCGCGTTTGTCCTCCACGAACTCCTTCACGTCACTGCGCACCTCCTGCGCCGTCGGCAGCACGCCCAACGTGCGCAGCGTGCGGATCGACACCACCGTCACGCCGAGCGTCGTCGCGTAGCGCGCCGGCGAAAAAATCTGCCACACAATCACGAGGTCAGTAAAGTCATTCGGGCGCCAAATGCTGTCAAACTGTTTGACATGTGCAACCTGGGTTTTTTTTGCAGAAAAACGTCGGTTTTTTGCAGAAATTTTGGACCGTTTGCAGAAACTTTTTAGCAGATTTCTGCAAATTGCAGAAACAGATTTGTATACAAACTTTGGTTCTGCAATATTCATTTTGTGCTTAGCGCTTGACTGAAGTTTCACATCAACATGAAAGAAATTTCAAATAGTTTTTTTTTGTCAAAAACAGCTGTTCCGGAGGTTGCTATAGCGCAATGATTGGCGTTTTGTTTTGCCTTCGTAAATAAAATCGGATTGTTTCAAATTTGAAAAATAAAACAGAATCAGATCACATCGAAAATTATTGTTTGCTGTTAGGCTTTCTGTTTCGAGTTAGAATGAAGTGATCCATCATCCACACAACAGAAGATGCAAAAATAAGACATTGGCGGAAATGCGGCGCGCAAGTTTGTCGTCGAGCTGGTCGAGAATCTCAGCAACCTATTCGAAGACGCGCACAGTGTTCTCAAGTCTGCCAAAATATTCTGCGGTCTGAGATGGATCTGAACAGCTGCTGGCGTACGGAAATGCCGATCTGCTGTATCTGCACTAGTTTTATTCATCAATTTTGCCGGGCAACGGCAGTATCGCTGACGAATGGAAACGATTCAAATGCGAACGAATTCAATTCCCTGGTCCGAGTATAACTGCAGGCAAGCATGCAGTATCTGGGTATGAAAACAAAGAGGCGATACAAAATCAAACCGTAACACCTTTGCACCTTTGAGACCGTCGAACCGCCCGAATCCATCGTTTTGATTGCGAAATTTGAGCAATGAGGGTTCTCATTTGATATTGATTGTGTTGTTGTCAGGTTGAATGATTTGAAACGAAACGAATGACTGGTGATTTGTTTGGTTTGGCAATCTGGTTTGGTTTTGGTGTTTTTTTCTGAATCTTTGAAAAATTCTGCGGTAAAACGATGCAATTGGCAATTGCAACTCTGGGCATCGTTAAGAAATGATGCTCAGAACGAAAAAATGACATTAAACAAGCACAAAAGCCATTTTCGTCATGTTTTTAAAATTTGCAGAAACCAAATTTCATTTGCAGAATTTTTTTACCAAATTTCTGCAAATTGCAGAACCGACTTTTTGAAAAAAAAACCTAGTGTGCAACTGATGCATTCTAGCATTTGAATCTGGCATTCTGCGTGGCTGCATCAAACTAGTTGCACCAATCAGTGAGTAAATTTAAAAGCGAAATTCAATCACCTAAATGTCTAGAATTCGACTGAAAATACGATAAACTCCGATAAAATGATGCTATGCTAAATCTTTCTCCTTTAACCATGAAAATGGTTGGATGTGATTATGAATGCACCAGACTGACTTTGTAGAGCGCAAATGCGATGACGAAAGTGCCTCCGGACGGGGGCAGCGCTTGCACGGCAGCAACAACTCTCGCAGGCAGATGCAATGCCTGTACTGCTGCAACTGGATCGAAACCGCTGCAAAGTCACAATCAGTAATTCAAACCGATAACTGATTGAAGATAAGCACTTACATTCCATCTTTGGTAAGCAGATTACGTGTCAGCAACAAATGAACTTCATTTTTTTCCGCATTTAAATTTGAAAAGCGCAACGTTGCGCAAGCACAGCGGAACGGCTGCATACGACCAACCTGTAGACAGCAGCGTAGAGCGCACCAAACCAACACGCACAACTGAGCGTGTGCGCAGGCACCAGCACGTACCAATACTTCTTCCAATACCAGTGGAATTTCTTCCACAGACCAGCCGGCGGTTTCGTGTCGTTCTCCTCTTCCTTGGTCAACTCTTTCGCATCGTTTTTATCGCTATTAGACGCCGACATAGACAACGATCGTCGGTAGACCGAGGACAGTGGTGAAAACGCAGCCAGCTCTGCCGCACGAAATGCAATAAGACTCAAAGCTCGAGTAGTTTGGTTGTTGAAAGTCGGCGGGAATCCGGTCGCGTGAAATGACGCTTCGAATTTCGTATTGCTCCACAATTGTTTCTTATCTCGGTCGTTCAACCCGACTGAGCAGTTTGAGGCAGCGGCTTTGTGATGGAAAGAACGAATGATGTGACGAGCGTTCTGCGGCTGTCTTGGTGAGCTCGGGCGTGCATCGATGGGCGCCTGTTGCACTGGGAGACAGCATCGACGTTGAACGCGTGCAACCGCATACGGCCGCCGTGGCAACAGCGCCGTTCTATGAGCAACAGCGCACGCACGCACGCGCCAGCCAGTCATTCGCTGCACTTGACGCACCTGCCTCTGCAAGACACACTGCCTTCAATCACACGCTCCACTTGATTCACTCGCGTCACTCGACTCGCAACTTGCTTCAAAAATCGACACGGTCCGCCAATTTGCACTTCAAAACACGACAATGAAATACCGCTCAATGAGCAGACTGCTTATGCAACGAACTGTACATCCGAATAGTAAAATGAGGGAAAGACGACTGCAAGCCATTTATGCGAACGAATTTCATAAAATCACAGTCGAAAAACAATATATGCAGAAATTCCAAACAGAAGTGGTGAGTTGAGGACACTGGATTGAACTGATTTTAAAAAGAACTCACCAAAACCAGTACATACATAACAAGTCCAAGGTAAAGTAACTATCAGTATACCCATAAACACAATTTGGAGGCAAATCAAAGTGACACAGTAACAAGAACAATAATAACAATACACGACAACTAAAGTAAACCAATAAACTCCTAATAAGATCATAAATCAAGTCTGCAAAGACTGTTTCCACGAAAACGCCAAATAGAATGTTGCCACTGCCACTGCCAACATCACTGTTTCCGTTGAACAAAATGGACCTTTCGACGCACCCTGCACGTAAATAAAATTGTAACTTTCAATAATTAACAGTTGAATGAATGTTGAACAGCCGATCGTGCTACTTACTGGGTGATTGAATTCAATTTCAGTCAACGGCTGAATCTGACTGGTGTCTTCGTTACTGCGTTGAGCCTGGAAAAACCTTTTTTGTTGCTTTATTGCGACCATAAAACTTGGTCTATAAACTGACTGAACTTGCCGCCAACCTTGCGCACAGCCGAGTAGCCATGTTCGTCATAAATCTTGATGACATAGGTGCCACTGCGCACGTCCTCATGCTCGGTGCTCCATGACACCTGGTATTCGTTCGTTTCTTCGGAAATCGCAACCGGAAACAACTTTCCGTCAGCCTCTGCGTACAATGTCAGCTGCTGCAAAATATCAACCACATTGCCACAAATACGATTGAAAAAATCACTTGTTGAGGCCCGTTTATACCTGACGTATGCAGAACGTACGTCAGGTGCGAACGAACGTAAGTTTTAAAGTGACGTGCCGTATTAGTACGTCTACATACGTCAGGTATGAACGAAGACGTGCCGTCCCGGGCATGGCCGTATGAACCCGACGTCACTTTACCAACTTTCCAAAAGTGACGTGCAGCTCCGATAGAAAAAGTACCTTTGAAACTATGTTTTTTGTTGAACTGATGATGAGAAAGTTCTGTAAAATATGATCTTTTATTTTGGTCCCGAGACTCAATGCGCGCATATAGATAGGTAAACAGTTTTACATATGACGTGGGAATTCAAAATTGGCTAAGTGATCCAAGTTTCCTTCATAGGGCCGAGTCACTCAGCCGACTTTGAATTGCCACATAACGACTGAAACTAGTTTCCTTTCCACGTCTGCACTCGCATTCAGTCGCAGAACTTAAAAAATTGATTTTACTATATTTCGT
Organism: Theristus sp. LFF4_11; assembly: GCA_030248135.1. Lineage (NCBI taxonomy): Eukaryota > Metazoa > Nematoda > Chromadorea > Monhysterida > Xyalidae > Theristus > Theristus sp. LFF4_11. Next base: position 16,089 of record JASANC010005250.1, read on the forward strand.
TATTTCCAATTTGTTTGTTTCAGCTTATTTATTGTTGCTGGCGGGTCGGACAAAAGGACATTTTGTGACTGCTTTTTGTCGTTACCACTTTCGAGCGCGTTGAGTTGAAGTTAGCTGAGATTGAGATTGAGACATAAATGTGACAAATGTGATAAGCGTTTCACCTTTGCGGCGTCGGCGCACTGTAAGGAGAATTCCACAATGAACACACTGCTCATGTGAAAGAATGCATCGGTGGTGGAATAGTGAGAGGCCGTCACTTTGGGAGACGGACAGGCACCTGAAGTCGAGAATGAAAATCATGATTTAAAACAGCGAACGAACAGAGCTGCAGAAAAAAAGGAACCACAACAGTAACAGTCGAAAAACACAACAGCCCAGCCCCAGCGCCAGCCTCCCCCCGAGAACAACTATGGCTGCAACTGCAAGTAACTGCAAATCTGCAATGTGGACAGACTGCTGCTGAAAGGTTGCAGTGCAGTTGCATGAAACTTGAAGCAAATCATCCAACAAACTTTTTTCAACAAACCGTTAGCAAACGCAGCACCAGCCAAAATGAGCAACATCAGTCCTCTCATGATAATTATTTATTTATTCTTCCGTCTTCCTTTCAGTGCAGTTTTTGTCTTTGTGGTGACTGGTTACGTTCGTCCAGTCAAGTGCTGACCTGACCACCTGACGAATCGTCGTCTTATGCCTATCCGTCGCGCGTCCGAGTTCCGGAGGTGCCGTGTGTGCGCCTAAAAAACCGTACAGCTAGGCTAAGCTACGGTATAGGCAGTGTTTCATAAATCACTGGTAAAGTAAAGCGTGTTTATTCGGTTATAAAAACGTGGCCGAAAATATTTGCGGGACAATTTGAAAAAACAAAAATCGTATTGATATATTGAGTAAATTTTGAATTTGTATTTGACTATCGAAAAGAAATTTGAATGAAAGCCTGCGAATATGGAAAACGCTGATTGGTTTTAGTTTACCAAGATTTATTCGTTAATTTAGTGGACGAGAAAGTTTGTTAAAGTTTTTAAAATGGATCTTTCATTTTTGTTTTGTTTAGATTTTTTTTGCTTTGCCGTTTCTTTTTTTCGGCGAGCACCCTCTTTCGGTGAATATTAAAAAAACCATGGTGTATAAAAACACCATGAGATAACAAAACCATGTGTATATTTTAACCACCAAAATCCTGGAAACTGAAAAGCTAAATGAACCATGGTGTAAAAAAACACCATGGTTTTTTTAAATAGCTGTATTCGACGTTTAAAGGCTGCCAGCAGTGAGATTTAGCACTAAAATAAAAAAACGGCATTGATTTATGATCGTCAACTCCAGAAAAGCGAATGACACTTCCTTTTTTGGTTTTTTAAGAGCTGTGTATATGGGCGTCGAAGAGCTGGTTAACTGTTTTTTCTGCACGTGGTTTGGATGAAAAGTCAGAAAGCCGGCGACGGAGTTTGGCTTCCATTAGTTCCATCCATTTTCACGTGGAGAAATCGGTTGAGCGCAGCGCCGGCGGAGTCGCGTGTTCAAAATTTTTTTTTTGCTGTTGATGCTGCGTGTGGAAATAAACGCTGAACATTGAACATTTTTTAGAAAATAACTGAGCCGAAAAACTTTCTCAGATAGAGATATATTCGAAAAAAAATTTTTTTGGGGGGGGGGCGCGCCCCCCCCCAGCCCCCCTCCCCCTAGAACAACTATGTCGCCTAGATCACGATTTCCTCGGCCGATTTCGACGATCGATAGCTCAATCAACTCAGCAGAGCATCCGGAACACGCTGATGTGTCGTTTGTGGCAAGTTTTTGTTTCATTGAACATTGGTTGATGTGCAATAAAAAATTTGTGAAAAAACACAAAACACCAATTTATTGTGATTTGTGAGTTTTTTGATTTTTAGAAAACCGCCGAAACAAACCACAAACAACATATCACCGTGTTCCCGATGCTTTGCTGAGTTGATTGAGCTATCGATCGTCGAAATCGGTTGAGCACAGCGCCGGCAGAGTCTCGTGACAGGTTGGCGCACAAGACACATGACGTAAAACGCACATATTGCCAACACATAACGTCGCCGAGATCACGATTTCCTCGGCCGATTTCGACGAACGACGGCTCAATCAACTCAGCGGAGCATCGGAACACGATGATGTGTCGTTTGTGGTATGTTTTTGTTTCACTGAGCGTGCATGGTGTTTTTAGCATTTCCCATTTTGAAAAATACCATGGTGTTTTTATACACATGGTTTTTATATCGCATGGTGTTTTTTTACACCATGGTGTTTTTTTACGCAACCCTTTCAATTGGCCGAAAAAGACTTCAGTCGTTGTTAATCACAATTCACAGATTTCAGATTGCGTAAGCAAGCAGCTGCCACCGACAACAGCACAACAAGTTTCACAACGACAATATTTTTTTCTCCACGTGAATTTTTCTTCTTTATCTCCATAATTTCACGCACCAACCAACCACCAACTGGACTGAACTACTGACGGGGAGACGCACGCAAACAACGGTATTGATCTCACAACAAGTGACGCGCTAATCAATTGAAATGAGCGATTCGATTGGCGTATCCATTCGACTGCGGCCGCTCATTCAGAGGTTTTTGCGAGGGTTTTTTCAAAATTTAAATTGTTGGTTTTCAGTTGTTTGTTTCGTTGTTCACTTCACCACGTCCCACGAACGACCCACGTGATTTATGTTGTTTCAGAAGTTCGGCGGTGATTTGAGACAAAATTTTTTTGTAAAACTCGCAGAAACATTGTTTTAGAGAGCTGCAGGCGAACGCCAGCAAACAGTGGGTCGCGTCGGAGAAAACGATTCAATTGAAAACGCCAACTTGCAGTCACATTGCGCAACACTACACTTACGGTCTGTTTTGTATTTCGATGTGTGTCATGTTTTGTTTTTATTGCGTTTCATTATTGTCATAAACAGAGCACTGTGCATGTGCAACATTGCAGATCACGTATTCGACACGTTCTGCTCAAATGGTGATGTGTACGATCAAGTGGTGAAGCTCATTGTTGCGTCAAGCATGGTCGGATATAACGGTATGCGTGCTGTTGCTTCATTTCTTGCTTCGCACCTGTTGCTGAAAACACTTTAGGCACCGTGTTTGCGTACGGCCAAACGGGCAGCGGCAAGACGCACACAATCATGGGCTCCGACGGCGAAGTCGGCCTGCTGACGTTCGCCATCCACGACATCTTCGACATTATCAGCAAGGTCACTGTTCTGTTCCAATTGAACTGCTTTGCTGATTGAATGATTTTAAAATTTGTGTTTTGTTGTTGTTACAGACAGCCGAGCGTAAGTACCTGCTTCGCGCGTCGTTCATGGAGATCTACAACGAGGACGTGATGGATCTGTTGCTCAGTGACACGGACGCACGTTGCTTGCAGCCGTTGCGTGTACGAGAACGAAATGGACGCCCGTTTGTGGAGAACATCACCGAGGAGTACGTTGGCAACGAGCAGCAGATCATGGACTTGTTGGAACGCGGCAAGAGTACGTTTGCTTTGGCGTGCATTGCCTGAACATAGCTGCTGTTTTGTCATGCTCTTTTCTGAACATCTCTCTCCGGACACAGAACGACGACACGTGGCCGAGACAAACATGAACGCCCGCAGCTCCCGGTCGCACACCATCTTTCGGATTGTGCGTTTCAGTTTCTCGTGTTCTTCATAGCAGTCGTTCTCAGTGCAAATTTGTGCTCTGATGCAGGTGATTGAGAGTGTTGCCAGCACCGATGCAGATGCGCCAATCGCAGAAGAGCTCGTTACCGTCTCGGAACTCGTGAGCCATTCTGTGTTTTGTTTTGCAAAAAACATATTTTGGACGTTCCTATTGACTGGACTGCTCGTTTTCGCCAACTTGACAGACAAGCATCAGTGCTCTGCCGTGAGTCGTTCGTTTTGTTGTTGTAGAACATCGTCGATTTGGCTGGCAGCGAAAAGCTGGCACAGACGGGCGCCACTGGACAGACGTTCAAAGAAGGCGTCGCCATCAATAAATCGCTGACGCAACTGACAACCGTGATTCGTCAGCTGAGCGATAATGCCAGCCAGTACGGCGACTGCTTGATTGCTTACTTTTTTCTAATTCAGTGACACACTGACCACACACTTTCTCTGCACAGAGTCGGCATCGATTATCGGAGTTCAAAGTTGACGCGCATCCTGCAGAACTCGCTCGGCGGCAACGCGAAAACGGCCATCATTTGCAATGTCACACCGGCGTCCGTCGATGAAACTGACTCGACACTGAAGGTTTGCAAACAATGACAACTCAGAACACAGCTACACAATGAATACAATTGAGATGTGACAACGGTTGCGCGTCGTTTGACAGATCTGGTCGATTTGACAGACCATCTTTATTTATTACATTATTTCAAGTTTGTTGATTCACATTATTTCACATGCTCAGTTCGCGCAACGTGCCAAAAAGGTGCAGAACAGACCAATCAAGAACGTGACCACGAACTCTGACGACGTCATGTTCAAACGCTACCAGACAGAGCTGCAAGAGCAACAACGCACCATTGAAGCACTGCAACACAAAATCCAACAGGTCACCAATCGCTGGGTGCATTCGCATCTCGAACTTGCACGAACGTTGCTAAATCGTACTTTCTTGTGGTTTGTTTTGTATTCAGCTGAGTCAACAGACGGGCGTCGCCGCAGTGCTACAGACGGAGAAGCAGAACCTGCAGTCGGCCAACGAGGAGCTGAACAAACAGAACGATGCGTTTCGCAAGAAAATTCGTCTGATTCTCAGCGGCACAAAACGCTCCTCTGGTGAACAGGCGAAACAGGTCAAGCACTGGCATTGCACCAAACGATTTTAGAAAACGAAAATTTGTCAGTATTTCTTTTAGCAGCATGTGTCGCACATTTCAGCAGGCGAAATCACGCCGCAAAACGTGGTGTCCCGCAGTGCAGAGTGGCTTCCTCGATGTGACGGCCAGTCCGATGGCGACGCGCGCGTCACCCGTTGAATCGGCGACCATGACGATCGTGGGCGATGGCGCAAACACGCCGAACACATTCGATGATTGTCAGTTCAGCACAACACTCACTCACTGTTCGATTACTTTCACGGCACCAGGCGGACAACGAAAGCGCTTCGTGATGTTTGTTCAGTGAACCAAAGTGAGCGTCGGTCGGTACAATGTTGCGTGCAATGTTGCAGCGCCAACGTTCAATCGCTCGATGCGTTCGGTGTTGCGTGAGCTCGAGCGAGAGGAGCAGAAACGCCATTCGTCGCCAAGCTACATGAGCAACAGCTGTGCGTCACCGGGCAGTGTGGCCGTGCCGAAGAAACGATTTCGCCCGCAGCCACCTGGTTGGTTACGCTCGCCAATTCAGTGCAGTCGTCCATAGTGGCGGCGTGCGAAAGACACCTCAATTTGTGAGCGATGAGAAATGCAGAGCAGCCGCATGCGACTTTGTTGATTTCCAACTGAGTGCAGGTCGTGTGCGTGGTCGTGGCGTGCTGCAGCGCGTGTCTGAGGCCGTGTCCCCTGAGCGTGTCAGTGACGCAGCTGTCAACAGCACCGAAAACGACTGTCAACAACGCAGCACACAAGACACGTACCACTGTGCAAATGCACTGATGATGGAGCAGTGGGCTGTGCTGCAAACGTTGAACGCGCTCCTCTCAGATGTTGAGCAGCTCGAGCGGCAGCCACTCAATGTGATAACAACTTGTGACCACTATTTTTAGTTTGTAGTCGGCTCTAGCTGTCTGTCTGTCATATCGGCTCCAAAAAACACGAAGGCAGATGACACCAAGCTTTGGAAGTTTAGTTTTGCTGTAAATAAACAGTAAAGAAACAAAAAATAATAAAAAACAAAAAATTTAGCGTCTTGGTGAACAGCAGCTCGCTTTGTCTAACTGAGCCTCATCACGGTTTCGTGGCTTTCGGCCGACATATCGCGGATTTGTTTCATGCTCACGTCCATATAAAGTGCTGTAGTTTCTTTTCTGTTTATTTTCAGCAGCATTCAGTGGAGAATGCTTGCAAGCTCGAAGACTTGGTGCAGGAGCTACGCCAGACGAACGAACGCCAACAACGCACGATCGCTTCGCTGACAGGTGCCTGCAGCCGGCTCTGTTGCACTTCGTTTCAGTTTGCTGTGCATGAATCGTGCTTTGGGAAGTTATTTTTTAGAGAAACTGCAAAACGTAGACCACGACCACCAGCTGCGTGTGGCCAGTGTTCAGGGTGATTTTGGTCGTCTTTCCTTGCAGGTCCGACCGATCAAGCATTGAATTCGGATTTGTTTTTATTCAACGTCTGGCCCTGTTGCATAGTTTGTGCTATTTTTTTATCAGCCGTCGGTGTCTGGTGTGCAGTGCGAGCAAGAGAGGGCCACTGCCGAGGTGGTCGAAAGACAACACAACGAGAAGCTGCTGATGGCTGCTGTAGACTTGCATGATGACGAAGACGATGTGGTCGAGGACACGCTGGTCAGTGCTCGCTGTCGCTAATGATGATCATGGCGAAACTAAAGTTGCAGTTTCAAAGCTGCTCTGCCGTTATGTTGCACGGTCACAGTCACACACACGCTGCTGCAATGTCGCATGTGTGCGGCTGTGTTTGTGTTTGCCTGTGCTATAAACCAAGTGCACTGTCTTCACACGACGAATGTCGCTGCATGTACTTTCAAATTTCCATTCGCAGACGCAACGGCCGTTTGTCATATCTCATGGCACTACCACAGCAGCGGTGTTGCTGGATGCAAACCTTGAGCAGTCATCACTGATGGATCAGACACGTCCGTGTTCGTCGGAGTCAAATCAAGAGCACCAATCGAGCAGGGTCATTGCGTTGGACGCCAACTTGGAGCAGTCACGTTTCGATCAGACCACGTGCACCGGTGACTTGCTGGATGAAAGCTGTGCCACCGTAGCTGCCTCGGCCGACTGCACTGCGACAAGCATCGCTCAGCTGTCCTCCGCCACCGTACGTTGGCACTTGCGTTCGATCGCAAACCGGAGCGTGCATTACACACAGGTACTTCTCATACCGCGGGTTGTAATTCTCGCTCTGGTTTCGCCAATTCGTCGGAACGCAGCTGGCAATGTTGTTTTCTGTGAGACATGTCACATGCAGACCGGTGATTTTGTTCTTAGTGCACACCACAGATACACAAAATGAGCGAAGCATGTGCGATTAAATGTTGCACGCGTTGGTTGTAACGAATCATGTTTGTTAGATCACCGAAGCAGCAGTGCGTGACGACACAGACGCAGCCACGCCGGTGCGTTCGCCAAAGTTGGTGCAAACAACAGACGCAAGCGTGTCGCCAGTGATCTTTGCCAATGGCAACATTCACGGCCACTCGACAGCAGCAGAACTACACCAGAAACTAGTCGATCTTGAGGTGTACACATCCACAGCCGTTCACAGCGCGCACTTGCCAGTGTTTTCAACATTCTTTTCAACAGATATGACTTAAAATGTTTCTTTAATTAGTTTCTAAACCGAATGTTTTATGTGTTTCTGTTTATTTGAGGTGCATTCATGAAGCGGTGGTGAACTTGTCCGCTGTTTAATGTTGACACAAATTCAGAGCGAAAACGGGCGCATGCGCCTGCTGCTGGAGGAGTCTGTCGCTGAGGAGGTGCGCCAGGAGATCGAGCGTCTCCTGTGCAGCAATGCGAGTCTGCGTGAGCAGAACGCTGCCTTGCAAGCACAACTGGCACAGTGCACCGCTGCTGCTGCCGCCGCTGACGAACGCCAAGTCAAGGTGCTGCCACGAGACGACCGTTTGTGCCCTCGTCAAATTGAAACTGCGTGCACATTTTATGACATTGTTGAACAAACAGGGTTACAAGGATAAGCAAGCAATACGTGAAAGGCGCACACAGCGTCTGTAAAACATCACCAGAAAAAGATCTCTCTGGCATAGCACAACTGTGGATTATCTGCCTGTGTGCAGAAGAAAAAATTCTCAGCTCCTTTTTTACTCACAGAGCGAGGCAGAGTTAATTTTGGAATTTATGCGCGAACGATACCATTGATCCATATTAGGCCGGCACCCGCTGTCCGCTTCGCTCGCGAATGCGCACGATGAATATGTGTAGTTGATCTTGTGCACACACACACACTTTGTTTCGTGTTCATTCTTCAAAACTTTGACTTACAGATGCTGGCTAGCGAGAATCAGGAGATGATTTCGTTGGCTAATCAGTTGTTGTCGGAGAAGGAGACTGCAGAACAGCGCTTGAAACATCTGCAAGAAATGCAAACGAAGCTACAACTGCAGCTGCGCGAGAAGTAACAAGCGACATTTTCTCATAACATTTTGCGTCGTACTCGTGCTGAGATCAGTCGGAATGTTGCAGAGAGCAAGCCATCAAGGATCTTCGTGACGGCTTAGAAGATCGGGACCGAAGTTTCATGGAAACGAAGTCGTTCATGGAGCACGAGGCTGAGATCGCTGGACGTGACGCACAACTAATTGAACAGCTGAAGGTAGTTGCTTTTGTCGCAGTGCCCATCTGTTGTTTTGTGTTGCGGAGGCCGATTATTGCGAGACAATACGGTTTTGGGAAAAAGTACAGGGTGAACCAAAAAAAAGGTTCCAATTCTAAAATGCTCTCACTGGCGTGTGCTGAGGTGTTTAGAGCTGAAAATTGGAACACTATTAGAAAACAGTTGGAGGTTTTTCTGACTATTTTTTTTTCACGGTATGTTGCCCCTATCACTCACTACAGCAGAATATCTGAAAAACATGAAAAATCGACAAATGTGGTGAAATAAAGAGGGTTGATTTAGCTGAAACAAGAACCTCATGGCTTAAAACTTGGAACACTGTTAGAACACTTTGAGAATTTTTTGTGATCAAATTTTGCTTGGTTTACTCGTTTCTGTTCATTTTTTACAGTGCAATTTTCAAACAATAGCGATTTTTGACGAAAAACAACGTTCATTCATAATCTCACTGTTTATCATTGCTCATAAACGGACTTCCGAACTAATGTATCGCCATGCGGGGCAAAATTGAATTTTGTACAAATTGCCGAACCACTATGGAAAAGTTATTCGCATGTTTCGACCAATTGGCACACCAGACTCGCTTCTCTGCCGTCCACTTAACCATGATGGCAGCAACGACTGAAAATGGAATTGCATCTTTCACTGCAGAAAATAACCAGTCTGCTATGGTGAAAAATATTGTATCAGAGTGGCAAATTGTGTGAATTAAAAAAAGAAAAACAGTTTGCACCTGGAAAGATAAATTCGCATCTGTTCTGGGCAGAACCGCTCACGCACGCTCAGACTCGAAGTGAAACATCAGGTTGATCAATGACTGTTTAAATGCAATTCAGCATTCGGCATTTCCAAGCTACTGTGTGTGCATATTGTTTTTTCATCTTTTTTTGAGTTGTGAACACTCAGGTTGTCACCAACGTTCATCATTTAGTCTTTGTTTCAGCTAAATTAACCCTCTGCATTTCACCACATTTGTCGATTTTTCATGTTTTTCAGATATTCTGCTGTAGTGAGTGATAGGGGCAACATACCGTGAAAAAAAATAGTCAGAAAAACCTCCAACTGTTTTCTAATAGTGTTCCAATTTTCAGCTCTAAACACCTCAGCACACGCCAGTGAGAGCATTTTAGAATTGGAACCTTTTTTGGTTCACCCTGTATATTTAAAATATAATTTTTTTTAATTTTCTGAAATCTATTTGGACGATATCGACGAACTACTTTGGGGGTTAAAATTTCAGAGCCGTATTGTTGAGTTGGAAGGTGAGCTACAGAAAATCAGGGCGGTTCGACCGGCCGAAGATGAAAACGACAAGACCCTTGAAGATCAGGTCAGGTTTTTTTCAGCTGTCTGATTATCACGTGTACTTGCGAAATTTGTTTTTCTTGCGTTTGAAGGCGATTTGGAAAGAAGAGACGGAGGCGTTGCTGAGCGAGCTGCGTGGCCAGCTGACCAAGGTGCAGCAGTCGCTGATCGACGAAACTGAGAGACACGCGCGCCTAAAGCATGAATTCGTGCGTTTGTGTCTTCGTTGACAACAACTTGCATGGATCTCGATGCGATCAATCAGTGGTGATCAGAGAGTGCAACAGGCGCTTCGCATTGTTCAGAAGGACGCACAGCAGGCGGCCGAGCACGCGCGCCGTGACGTGGCCGACTACGAGTGGATGCTGGAGGAGGAGCGCAAGAAGGCCAACAGGCGTGCGGCCGACTTGCAGACGCACGTGACGCAGTTGCAGACGCACGTGACGCAGTTGCAGACGCACGTGACGCAGTTGCAGACGCAGGTGACGCAGTTGCAGCACGCCGCAGCCGGTACGTTGCGCTGCGATCGATAACGCGCCTGATTTTGCACTCCACTAACATTGTTTTGGACGCTGAAAGTGGACTCAAGCCCGCTATTCTTTCTGCCTACTCGAGTCATCATGGTCAAATTGAATTGTCAGAAAATAATTTCAAACAAACATTCTCAACAATCTGTTATTACATCTGAATAGACTGGTGTCGATAGTGTTCTGCAGTGTTTTATGTATGATGAGTTCGTTCTGCTTCAGACAGCACAACGGACGCAGAGCTGGAGACGCTTTCGCTGAAACTGCAGTCTGCTGAGGAGGCACGCGCTGCTGCTGAAGCGTTGCTGCACACGCGCACTGAACAACTCGACCAGGAGACGGACAAACTGAAAGTGGCCACGGTCAGCATAGTTGCCAAAACGCGTTTTTAGTTTTTTTTCTTGCGAAAGTGAAAAACCGGCTTTTACCTTAAATTTTTTTTGAACTTTTGGCACTTGAAAACTATTGGGTGGATGATCGGATGATATCGCAAAATTACATGTGGCAAAACGGAAAATGAACTGTGTGAAACTGGATTTGTGAAACATCAGATTTACTTTGCACAGATTGCACCTTCAAGTGCTAATTTCGACGGTACATGTGATTTTTAATTGGAGGGGCCAACTTCTAGAAGCTTTTGGGGTGCTGGAAAAAAATTGGAATACAAAAACGGTTTTAAAGCAGAAATATAACCAGTTTTTTACCAACCTTAGTTCCAAAGACATTGTTTCCACGGAAGTCGGACCGACCCCTTTCGTGGAATGTATTGTTCTTTTCAGGACGAACTCACTGAACTGCGTGCACAACTTGATCGCGCCCACCATGACCACGAAGAACTCGATAAAAAGTTGACTGAGGTTCAGTCAAATTGTGGCGAGTTTGAGCGTCGCTGCAAAGATGCCGAGTTCGAAATTGATCAGTTGAAAGCGAGCAACCAAGCTTTGCGCGACAACGATCGCCGTAAACACCAGCAACACGAACGCGAGCTTGCTGATGCGAACGTGCGTGCAGTCGGTTTTGTGTTGTGGGCTGTTGTCAGTTGACTTCGACGCGAGACACGGGTGTTGCAAATGCAGCTGCTCTGCTGAACACAACCGTTGCTGCCGACCGACCAAGAAGCATGCAAGCAACATTCGTATTCAGGCAGCACTCGCGCAAGTGCGCACGCAGCTGGAGCACGCGACTGCGGTGCATGCGACGCTGTTCACTGCAGCGCACGTGGACGAGATACGCTCGCAATTGGCAGCCGCGAAACATCAAATTGAAGTCAGATTGTGTCGGCTGTTTGTTTGTACAACGGCGTTTTGTCCGTCGCACTTCAATATTGATTGCAGGAAGAGAAACAGAAAGCCACCGAACATGATCGCGTTGTGGAGCAGCTGCAAGCGCAACTGCAAACGATCACATGCCAACAACAAGAAGCAAGCTGTTTTATTGTGGCGTAGACTTACATGACAGTCTGTTTTGGAAAGGAGATGCAGGCATAATCGGAAAAAGTTCTGAAACCTCGAGTGGGTTTGGAACCCACGTCCCGGGCCCTTGGGTCTGTTTTTCTTTAATGGTTCTTGTCTTTTTTAGAAAGATACCGCTGTTGAGAGAGAAATGCAGGATGTGCGCGAGCAGCTCAGTGCGGCTCACAACAAGATCAACAGCATGTATCCTGCGGAGCACGTGGACGAGCTGGCCGAGAAGAACAAGGCATTGGAGAAATTGATTCAGGTCACTTTTACTCATTCGCTTGTTGATTTTCAGTTCGCGACTATCTGAAATCAGCTTCAACTTTTGGTTCTTGTGAAACGTTTTTAGGAGAATGAGGCGCGCACGGCGGAGCAAAAGAGAAGAATCGACGAGTTGGCGGCTGAATGCGCTGAAGAGCGTCGCGCGGCACTCGCGGCCACGGAGACACGCAACGAACTGCAGCAAGAGCTCGGTGACGCGCTCGACAAACTGGTCGGGCATCAGTGCGCCCTTTCTTCATTTTAGTTTTCAGTGTCGTAACACTAGTATTGTGGGTTTATTCAAACGTGTCCGGACTAAAATGACATCATTTGCTGTAAAAACGCCCGTTTGTCAAAGTACAGGCACTGTGTGACTTATTTAGTATGACTGAGTTAGTGTGACTGATTCGACATTCACCATTTGTTTACGGGAAGAAATCGGCTAAACGGAAAGTCTGATTTGCTGTGAACGACAAGCGCATGTTTGGCGACACATGACGTCATTTCAGTGGGACACGTTTAAACAAATAGGTCATAGCCAGCTGTGAATCGTGCCGTGATCGATGCATTTCAGACTGCCGCCAGCCAAGAGAAAGTCGACGTGTTCGTTCGTCTGAAGGGCTGTCAGCAGGAGCTGGCTGAGATGACCGACCGAATGAGCACCTACCAGCAGGTGTTGTTGTCGTTGTTGCCGTCTCATTGAATCAGCATCTCTGCCTGTCACTCTGCTGTGCGTCCAGGTGTCCGAAGAGCAGCTGCACGAGCACGAACGGCTGGTGTCGCAGCACCGCCAGCATGACGACGCCCTGCAGCAACAGCTCACTCAACTCAACGAACAGCTCACTCTTTTCAAACAGTCTGTTGTTCAGCTCGAAGACGAAAAGGTTTGAAATGCTAAACGTGATCCGTTTCATGACTTTTCTGACACTCGTGAGTCTCGTGAATTCTTAAAACTGGTGTTTTTTTAGATGGCGTTGACGTCTGATTTGAGCAACGTGCGAGCTGAATTGGCGCAGGCGTCGCTGTCGATCGAAGAACGTGACTCGTTGAAACTGGAGGTTCTGCTTTGCAGCGTTCTCTGTTGCAACGTGTCGATTTATTTTATTCCAAGTTTATACAAGTTTTTCCAAGGTCACACTCATGCACAGACTGTTTGGCTTTAGTTTGGTTCCCCTCTTTGTGCATTTTATCAGTCAGACATAAACTGAAACTTTTTTCACATAAAAGTTTACAATTTTAACATTTTTCATTAAACTAAAGTGCGGCTCCCTGTGAATGACCAAGCGTATGTTTGAGAGCGCATGAGCTCGTTTGTGTCGGACACGTTCAACAGTTTGCCTCAAATTCATTCTGTACACACACAGGTGGCGGCGTTGCAAGAGAGCGTTCGAGAGAAGGAGGCTGAGGTGGTGCGCCTGACGAAAGTGGAGTCGCTGCTGCGTGCCAGCAAACGACGCCTGGAGCAGCAGTGCGACGATGCGGACGAACAGGAGGCTGAGCACAAACGGCACACTGAGCAGCTCGCACTGAAACTCGCCGGTGCTGAGGCGCTCGCCGCGCAGCTCAAGGTGGCCGTGCGCGTGCAGCTGTGCTCAGTCGGTGCTGCTTGACAATTGGCGCCGCATTTTCTTCTGTTTCTGCAGACGGCCGCGAGCAGCGTGTCATCGAAGGATGCAGCGCGTGTGCAGCAATTGGAGTCGCAGCTGCACAGTGCTGCTGATGAACTGGCACGCGAACGCACAACAACCGAGCAGTGTCGGCAGGAATGTGTCGCCGAAGGAATGAAGCTCACTGCGCTGCAGCAGAGCAGCCGTCACGAAATCGCTGGCCTCCGAAAGGAGTACGTTTGTGGAGGCTCACAGTTGATTCTCGTGCACACTGCCACTTGCCGTCGACCCAAATGACTTCGTGGCACAGGTTGGCGGCGTTGCGGCGTGAAGTCGACTATAAAGAGCAGAAGATTCGCCAGCTGAAGGACGAACTGCGCCAGGCGAACTCGCAGCAGGAGTGCACTGGTCGGTGGTTGGGTTGCTTTGCTGACCAAACGTGCAGCAGTTGAAACATTTAGCGTTCTGAGTTGAGTGAGTTACTTACTCTCTGACTACCCCAAGAAACTCACATTATTTTTAGTTGCGGAATGATCGAGTAAACAGGGCAGCTTTTTTCTGGGTGCAAGCAGCGCGCCAAATTTGAGTGGAAGAAAAAGACGTTCGAAAACTTAGTTGTGTGACAATGTTTGACCACTTTTTAACTAATTGCTTCTTCGTGCTATTCTGTTCATTGTTTTTCCCTTGCACGCACTACTGGGGAATATCTTGGCATCCTGAAAAAGACAACTTCTAGTCTGCGACAAATCCCGCCGTGATTGAGAATACAAGGATTGCCTGATTTATTCGGCCATGCTGTACTTGTAATCACCGATTTGCTTCTTTTCTCGCAGTGCAACTGGCTGCTGCTGCCGTGCCAGCGGAGCAACCGACCCGTCCGAAAGTGCCGCACGGCCGAGTGCGGGCGCACAACGTGAACGCGCCCGCTGGCTCCATCGTCGACCCGTACGACGCGAATCAGGAGAAGATCAAGCACGTGCGTCACGGCGCTTTCGTTGCTGGTCGTGTGCCTTCGTGTCACAAAAGTCATGACCGCAGCTCTGTGGTCCTTAGTGTGTGTGTCGATGAGCTCAGTTCAACAAATCACGTCACTCACGCTCAGTTGGAACTTGTGTGACGTGCAAATACAAATGGCTGATTGGTTCAATGGCTGTAGTGCCTTTTCAATTCAACAATTTCTTGTGGTGTGTGAAGCGAAGCGGTGTGTTTGCTAGCGAGCATGCCACGAGTGCAGGCATCCAGTGCACCGTGCTTCATTCAACACTTCAGCTGCAGCATCGTTTGAAGTCGTCCGAATCAGAAAAGGCGCAGATGGCCGCAAAGGTGGCACAGTTGCAGGAAGAGCTGAACAAAATGCACGTCACCGGTGCGAAGCCTGCGTGAGTCGCACATGGCATATATCCAGCGAGCATTCCTTATTTTTCCAGTTGTGCTGTGATTCGACTGTTTAGCAGCAGCGTGAATGTTTGTGACTGCAGCAACAGCATCAGCAGCAGCAGTGGTGCTTGTGCGTCGAGCTCAGCAGTGAAGGAGAACGTGCCACCGGCGCAACCGACGACGCCGCTGCGGCAGAAACACGCACACGCCGCTGGTGACACGCCGAAAACGCAGAAACGTACGTGCCAGCCGGCTCAGTCAACACAGCCAGCACCAGTGATCTGCATTCAATAAGAGGCACTCTCATGTGCATCATCGCTCATACAACCAACTTTATTACACGTTCATTCGGTGACTTTCAGTTTTTTTGCTCTCGTTGGATTTACCGCAGTGCCCGCCCAGTCCTGACCCGTCTGTGACTGTTGTGTGTGTTGCAGGGCTGGGCTTTCTGCATCGCAGCAGCAAGAAGCAACCGCAGCAGGTGTCTAGCGAGCAGAATTCGGTGGAGCAACGTGAGACGCCGGAGCGAGCGCGAGTGGCGTCCGTGCGCACGCTGCGTGAGCAGTCGGCAAACGCGGAGAGCTCACCAACGCAGTGTCGTCAGCAATAAGCGCGCCAGCTTGTTTGCTTTTCTCGCGTCGTTCCGCTGATCTGAATTGGAACTAATTTTGGATACTGTTTGATAAGTGAAATTATGGTATCCGAATTTGCCCGAAAACTAAAGTTTTTTAATTTATTTTTTCTCGAGACAACGCCCGCGCGGCGATGATACTAATTGGCGCCCGAAATGTTTTTGATGACACCGATGTGCGCCCGAAATGTTTTTTTTTGTTTCGAGTTCAGCCCAGTGCTTGATTCTCCTTGTTTTCAGTTGTTATGCGGTGCTACATGGTTTCACCATTATACCACAAGGCACAAACACAGTTCGGACAATTTGCTTGTTTTATTGCTTTTTACACTGGTTTTTCGACTCAATTGTAGTTTTCTTCTGTACTTTGTCAGTGATCACGCTGAGTTTTATCATTTGAACATTCATTCGGGAGTGATTTTTATATTCTCCAACGCTCTGCCACTGACTTGCTTTGCTTTGCTTCAATGACTGATTCAATAGTTCGGGTTTTACAGTTTTTGATCCCAATGCGATGAATTACCGTTTTCTCGTCAATGCCAATTCAATTGTTCTCGCAATGAAATTCGATTAGGTTTCTTGATTATTGGTTATCTTGGTGGTAAAGAATGTGCTGGTTCACATAACGATAATACTCATAAAAGGCAGTCAAATTTGTGTTCGTAAAATGCATTGCAGTTATCAAACGAGATCGTCGTCGCCAAGGGCTTGTGCAAATTAAAAAAAACTGAATCTGTTGGATAAATAACAAGTTGTCATCAGATAACGTATTTCATTGGTCTTTTCTTGATCCACCATCCGTCTTCGTTAATCGCTTGACGATTTCGGCAAATTTCGGCCGTTCGCCTGGCTCTTTTTTCCAAGCGTCTGCCACCAGCTTCTGAATCTTCAGTGGCATCAGGTCTGGCATCGGCATTCGATAGTCCTCTCTTGTGATCTGTAAAATTCATTTCTTCTATCCAGTCATCGGTTTTTGGGGTTGGCTGGTTCAAAAACGTTTATTTTTCAAAATTAAAAAGTTATTAATTCAAAAAATTGTACTTTTTTCTGTTTAAACATCTCTGAAAATCCTATTTTTGGCTTATTTTTTAGTGTACTTTACTATTTGTCGTTATTCAATCATTTTGACCGTCGTACTCCATGTTTTCCATTTGGATGACTTCTGGGGTCAATTAGCATTGAAATAACGTGGCTGGACTGAATTGATGTTTTTTTCAGAAATTGTTGAATTACAACTTGGGATATGTTTTTCAGTCGGCCGGCCAAATTTTGAAATTTTGTTGTTTGGGGTCCACAGTGGAGTCGTGCGATATGACGTCAAAGGATTGCGGGGTGCTAGCCAATACCACACGACCGTTTTATCAGGTACTCGATAACTTTGTGACCACACAACTGAAACTTCATTGGTATGTGTGTTTGCGAACTTGCGCTTGCCAGTTGCCCGCAACGTGACCGTGAAATCTGGTACGTGTTTCCTCTACACGTTCCCAAAGACCAGACAAGCTGTGTTTAAGAGCGGGCCGTCGTCATATGGCAGATAGCATAGCTGTGGGGAGGGGGCGGGCCGGCCGACGAGGGAGCAAACATTTTTGAACACAGCCAAATAAATCTTTCTGAAGAGAAACACCTAGAGAACGCACGACTCCTTATTGAATTACACGTCAAACATTGTACAGTTTTACTGTTGAAAATGCAGTTTTCGCTATATGCATGTGCATGCTGACTTTTTTCACGACTTCCAGGTTCGTAATGCCCCTGTACGGTTCTCTGCCGTTGCTGTACACTTCGCAGCAGAATATGGCGAACGCCCACACGTCTGATTTGTTCGAATATCGCCGTCTCAAGAGCACTTCCGGCGCCAGCCACTTGATCGGCACCTGAGCTCAGTGGAACATGCACGTGAACAGATGAACAGATTGCTTTCCAAGTAAACTGCGAAACCGTTACTGCTAATACTACCACTGAAGTTGTGTTCAAATGTCAATTATGTGGTGCGCAAGTCTCCCGCTGAACTTTGCCTGTTATCGCACAACACGTGACCTCAACTTCTAGTGGTTCTGGTTTTCTGAGTGCTGCCAGTGCTTTCACCATGATGTTCTGTTTGTCCTTGGTCTGCATGGCCGCCGCCAACACGGTCAGTCCAAAGTCGCTGATCTTTATCGTGTCGTCGGCGGTCATGAGACAGTTGCGTGCGGCCAGGTCACGATGCACGTAGTTCTTGTGCTCGAGGTACTGCATGCCGGTGGCGACGTGCACCACGAATTGCTCGCGTTGCTCGAGTGAGAACGAGCGTTGCTTGCTGCGCAGCGCCGCCAACAGCGAGCCGCCCGTCATCAGCTCCATCACGATCATGATCGGCTCCTCGTTCGCTGCCACGCCGTACACCTGGCCGAGAACACAAAGAAAATCATCCGACAACGAAATTCCGGAATTTTCTGATTTGCTTTGTTAGCTGTGTGCCTACCAGTGTCCAAGTCGAGTGGCTGACCAGAAAATTTCCAAAGAACATAACGAGTTTGACTGACGGTGACAATGTGTGGATGTTGCAGCTGACGCATCAGCCGTGCCTCAGCGATGAACGCTTGGCGGTCTGATTTCTTAATGATCCTCTGCATGCTCATCTGTTTCACGGCCACCGCGATTGTTGAGTACTTTGACTGACGCAGTGTGCCGCTGTGCACCTGCACAAAAGCGCCAGTGCCGCTTGTTTTGGTGTTGTCGAACTCGAAAGTATAGGCAATCAGCTGATTCGTTGGTGGTCACGTGCGTGCATGCTTTCTGTGCAGTGTCGTCTGTCGGAGTCTGTCGTTCTGCACAGAAAGCATGCATCACGTGACCACCAACCAATCAGCTGATTGCCTATAATTTAGAGTTGGGCGACTGTAGTGCCCCTCTGTCAATGATCACCTTTATCTGCAGTTTACTACTGTAGCACCGTGAACATAAAGTCACATATTTGCTTCACCAAAACTCAACCGCAAGCACTCCGTGTGAACAGACCTCTCCATAAGCGCCGTTGCCAATGCGCTGCTTCAGCTCGATGTCTTCGTGCAGCAACTGCCATTTGCGGCGTCTCACAGGCGTCTTGATCAGAGCGCCTTGTTGCGTCACCGGGTGGTTGTAATCAATGTGCCATTTTATCAACGCTGGTATTGTCTCAAAACAGTGCGACACTGCGAGATGCCACCAGCCTGTGAATGTGTGCGCGATGCTAAACTGCTAAAACTGCACACCTATGAAGTAATTATCATTCTTATTAAACGTTTGCACGCACAGATAGAGAAAATGTTTCGTGGCTGCGCGGCAATTTAAAATCAGCAAAACTTAACGTATTCTGACAGCAGATTTCTACAAGAAATTGGGAAAAAACTAATCAGAGTCTTTTCTCATTATTTATTTATTTTATGTCGTATTCGAACTGCGTTCGGGCACGAAACAACTTTTCAGCTGTGTGGCTTTTCCACACATCATTCAACATTACTCCGCCTCCTTCGCACAAAAAGATAATACCACATTCGGTCTCATGACTCATGATGCCAATTCCGTACGGTTTATTCATATTCTTAAATGTACATGTACGGTGGATGTGGTCCTCTTCCTCTTCGAGAGAAAACATGAAAACAGAACGAAATGAAGTCGGTGTCAAACCGTTTGTGGTGCGCTGGAGAAGCACGTGACGCGGCTCCGCATGCCACATGACTGAGATTGCAATTCGCTTCTGCCGTTTGATTTCCGTCGTTCGCACCAAAAAGTCGCCATCGTTTTTCAGCATCAGTTCTGCGACGTTGCAAAACGAATGTGTTTGTCTTCACGAAGTGAATGTACAAGTTTCAGCGATTGCAGCCGTGGTGCGGCGCAGGCTGTGTTCAGCGTTACAGACCGATTTCATCTCTCGGCAGGAGTCCATGGTAGTATGTTTCGCTGCCAAGCTGCGCAGCGACCAGATGCAGATCAAAGGACGCCAGCGACTGTGTCGACATGGTCATTCCGGTCAGCCCTTTGTCCAACGCAATCGGCTTCGACAACGCCGATGCAGTGACCGACTCGGCAGACTTGCTCGCAAACAGTTCGACAGACTGCGGCGATTCTGGCGATAGTGCCGTTGCTGGAAACTCGCGAAGGTTTGCTAACGCAGCGAATTGGGCGTCAGTCAAAAAACGTTTTTTTTGTTTTCAAAACAACTTACCCATTGTTTCTGATGAGTCAGTCTTATCATGCTGTGTTTTTTCAGTGCCTGATGGCATTTTCTGGTTTCTGTCGGAATTTTTTCGTGAAGATCCTGATTGCTTGTTGCTGGCTGATGAATCGTCCTTTGGTTCATATTTTGTTTTTTTGTCTAAAGTACATTGTAATTATATATTTTTATGCAAAATCACTGATGAAATTTGACATTATCACGATAAACTAACCACGTTTTGGTGTTGAAGAGGTCTGCGAGCTGGGACGTACTTTTTGACGACTTTTTTCGTTTGTTTTTGATTTTTTCATTGCTTTATTGCTTGTCGTACCTGATGAGTTCTCAGTCGTAATGCTGATGCTCAAAAACGTAAAAGAAATGTTAAAATAAAATAAAAGTTCAAGGTACCTGACGCAGTTATCTGCGAGGCAACATTCACTGATTTTGGTCGATGCAGTGTACTTCGGATTTGACTTCGTGTGCTTGTTGATATGGTACTACTTGTTTTAGAAGATGCATCATCTGCATCATCATCTTCTTCTTCTGGTCTTTTTGGTTGTTTTGGTTTTGGTCTTGGTTTTGGTTTTGATTTTTGTTGTCGCTGCTGTTTGGTTTCTGCGGGTCTTTGACTCTTTTTGCTCCGGTGCTTATTAGTTGATCTTGATTTCTTCGACTTCGATCTAATCGCCTGAAAAGAACTGAATCAGACAGTGGGTTTCATGCGTTCCTGAGTTGGTTTGTCGCCACAATGACTTGAACACTGTTTTGTGGTTCGTCGTTTGCGCTTGGTGATCAAAGACCGGTCACGACAAGTCGCATAGCGTCTCAAAAGTGATGCTTGCGTTCGTGGTGTCAGTCTGCCGCAATGCACAAAGCAAAACACCGACAGTGCTAGACGATCCCGAACGGGTCTGCTACACTCTACTACAGTGTAAAACGGTTACTACAACGTGTTTAGAACACGTGAGCAGGATTTGGCGACGTTTTTAGTGGCCCGCATTTGTTCAGTACCTGATGTTATTGTACTAAACAAGTGAAATGTGTACCGGTAATAGTAAACGGGTGAACCTGTTTGGTTTTATTTGAAAACGCGGAGAACAACGATGATCGTTTTTTGACGACGATTGGGGACGCTGGTAATGGAGAACTTCTGTCTTCTGTGCACACCGCCGACAGAGTACGCGAACAATTTTGTTCAGCTTCATCTTTGTTGGACGTGATCGACTTTTGTATTGACGGCCGTTGTCTGATGACTTTCGTGTTGCCTGCGGGCTGCGTCGTTTTCTGTTCTTTTGACATGAACATAATGTTGTAGTGGAGTGGGTGGTTGATTTGGTGGAATGAAAAGCCGAGGGTGAGGGATGATGATTGTTTTGAGTTGACTTGGATGTCACCGAATTAGTTAGTGAAAGTAAGAATTATTATGTCGATCTATGAATGCAAAAGAAATACAATGAAAGGTGTCTTGCCTTTCGACTTTTAATGCGACCACTGACTGACCAGTGTTGCGTAAACGTCGGGCACCACCCGGGTTGCGATTGCTCCACGTCCCGTAACAGACTTTTCTACTTTTCTTAAAAATCGGACCAATTGCCCCACCAAACCAATTTCTGCACTGAAGGTCGTACGATAACACATCACATCACATACACGCTTCATAAAAACAGCCAATTAAAATACTGTTTTATGCCATGATCAAGATTTTTTAAGTTTGAAAATATGATAACAAATGCTATGTGTTGACTACAATTCTCGTCATGTTTTTTTTGGTAAAATATGATTAGGGTCAGTTCAAAAAATTAGTAGCTACTGCTCCGATTGCACCTTGAAGCGGATAAAAAATCACTTAGTACACTTCCGGGATTAGTTCACAAAAATTATATGTTTTTGCTCATCCCCTTCCGGTGCTCGCGGAGCATTTTCGTTTCCTCTTTTTGCTGTTCGTCATTTCGGCCTCAATTCGACGTATGGTGGACTCGATTTTTACAAAGTCAGGTCGTTCGCTTGGATCTGTCGACCAACAGGCGTTCATCAGCTGCGCCATCTTCTCTGGTATCACTTTCGGCGGTTGCATACGATAGCCTTCGTTCTTCACTTTCTCCTGCACCTCCACCGTTGTCAGGCCCGGGTAGGGCTCGTCGCCTTCGCTGCAAGAACAAACGCAGCAAGTGGATATTGATGAAAGAGTAAGATTGCAATTGTATCTCAACGACTGGCACAGTCGACAGGAGCACCTGAAGATTTCCCAGATGGTGATTCCGTACGACCAAACGTCCGTCTTGTACGTGTAGACACGGTCGGTCAAGGTCTCGATGGCGAGCCACTTGATTGGCACCTTCTCGTGTTTGCCGAGCACGTGGGCGCCACCGACCTTGGTCAATCCAAAGTCACTGATCTTGACGAGGTCGTCTGCTGTTATGAGGTAGTTGCGCGCGGCAATGTCTCGGTGGATGCACTCGTTGCTGTGCAGGTACTTCAGTCCGCTGGCTGCGTCTAGACAGAAGCCGGTGAGGCGTCGCTGCGATAGGCGACCTGGATGACGCAGGTACTACAGTGTATTATCAGTGACGGAAGACGAACCGCAACGAACCGGCCCTCAGCTGCAGGAATTTGTCCAACGATCCGCAAACAACGAACTCCATGACGAGCATCATCGGCGGTTTCTCAGCGGCCACTCCAAAGAACTTGACAACATTACGATGGTCGAGCTTTGCTTGCACACGCGCCTCACGCATCATCACTTCAATCTCGGCCTTTGACAGCTCGGTGGGCGAGTGACTTCGCTTCACGGCCACCTGCGTTTTGTGGCCGTGCTGATTCAGCTGTGCCAGCCACACCTACACACAAATGCAAGTCAGTGTTCTCTGAATGTCCCAAAGTGTAACAACGCCAATCGGCAGATGGCGACCTCTCCGAACGCTCCTTCGCCCAGTTTCTTTTGCAGTGTCAGTTGGTCATGTCGTATCTCCCAGTACTGTCGTTGGATTGCGTTCAGCAGCACTGCGCCATTCTTGCCGAGCGGCTCTGCGTGACGCACGTACCACGCGATCAAATCAACCGCTGTGTCAAACTCCTTATCAGCGACATACACGTGCCCAGTGTGCGGCACTGTCTTGATCTGCAGATGGCGTACCTGAAAATCCCCAATCACTGTTAAAAACGAACGTTTCGCTTTGAAACGGAACATTTTACTGAACAAATTTATGTGAGTAAAATGGTCAGTTTCAACGTTTTCAATGATGTTTGCAAAAAACGTCAACAAAACATTACCGTTTTCTCCCACATCACCGAAATCAAGTCCGCCGCAACATCGTCGATTTTCGTCCGCCTAACCAAAAAGTCACCGTCGTTGTGCAACATTTTGTTGGTGTCGGTTTTTGGAAGCAACCTAAAACGACAAACGAAATTGAAGATCCGTTTAATTAGTGAAAGGCATTTACACTGGAGCCCGTTTACAATTTTTACACTGAGAAAGAAAACAATTAACCCATGATACCACTCCTGGTACTCGATTTTTCGCTTTTTTGACCTCGACGTTGTTGTCAGGGTTTCGACGCTCTTGTGCCGTTTGCTGACGGCGGATCGGCATCGATTGCGCCTCATGGCTTTTCGATCTTGCGGATACGTTTTTGCAGCTTTGGAGTAGGCCATGATGATGATAATGATGACGTTCTTGTAATGTTTGCGCTGGAACTGGAAGAAGCTATGAAAAAAAACAGTGAAAAAAGAATGATGGTTAGCCTTGAAAAATCAGAATATTTAACGTTTTCTTCGCTCCGGCTCCATGAGCTTTTGGTTACTACGCCAAGTTACCGAAACAAACTTTGAAGAGCCAAGAGCAGCAATTCCTTAGCTTCCTCTTATTCTACAGTGCACCGCCACACCCCCATCTCGACCTGTTGCCGATTTGTCGTCTTGAAGAAGCGCGGCGTTGTCCATCAGCAACAACTTGAAGCAGTACGTTTTCTTTCTAAAGTATTCAAGAAACTACACTACTATGGAACTGGAACATAGAAAAATAATTTGGAACGAGAAACTCGACCTGGTTTTGAATTAGGGTTGTTAAACAAAACTCAAAATCAAAAAAAACTTGCTATAAAAATTCGACTTTTTTTTAATTCGAATTTTTTTTTCTGATATGTTCTGAAAACCCTATTTTTGGCACAATTTTTGGAAAGTTCAACAAAAATTTTCTTTGACATTATCTTGTAAAACCGTCAGCAGTCGTTTTTGGACTGTTTTACCGATTGATTTTAAGCTTGAACAACTTTTGAAATGAAGTTTTTCAGCGTCGCAAAGCTTGGCTTGAGAATTCCGATGCAGCCAAGGTGACATTTCGTCTCACATTGTGAATTCTGAGCATCCGAGCTGCACCGTCTGCAAGCGCTACTCTGTTTAGTTGCTGTTTCGTGTCTTCGTCGTGTCATGGCGTCGTCATCATAATTTATCAAATTTCAAGCAGATAACCTGCGTTTTAGATTTAGATTGAGGTTAATTAGAGGCGTTTGCACTGTCAAAACACAAGATGATGCATGATATTGGTTTGGAAAAGGGGTAGATGAGGTCACCAAAACAAAACCTGGAAAGTTTCGCCATTCGGGAGTCATTCGGGAGGCGCACAGCACATACAATGTGGTTCTTCGGACTTCCTGATTGATTTTGGCACAACTTTGATTTTCAAAATTTTCGAAGATTAACATTCTTATTTTGGATCCACAAGCTAAAAAAATTGCGTTAGAGAGATCATTTTCATAAACTTTTGACAATTTTATAGGCTAAAATAATCTTATTTAGTTTTGAAAGGGCAAAATTTGAACTGAAAGGGCAAAACAAGATTCCATCGAATCGAATGCACCTTTTTTGTCCACCATCATCAGATTTTCTTCCGGCATTTTGAAAAAAAATTACTTATAACGAACTGGATAATTTGGGCCATTAGCTGATTGGCTCGTGCGTGTTCTGTCTGATCAGGTTCAAACGCGGGGAGCCGTTCAAATTGCTGCACACTGCGCTCGTGCGTGTTCTGTCTGATCAGGTTCAAACGCGGGGAGCCGTTCAAATTGCTGCACACTGCTTTTTTAATTCTTTAAATTTTTGAGTGTTTGTGTTGATGAATCATTGGATTTTTAATGGACAAAACTTGTTTGCAATTTGTGAAATGCAGAAAAATCAAAAAAGTAAATTTCAAGCAGTA